>JAGQAX010000016.1:31896890-31996928 GCA_019142605.1 Cephalopholis sonnerati
TTCTCTGTCTCTCACGGCCACGTCTCTGTGGCTCATTTTCTTTGTCATCAGATTAGTCTTATTTACCGATAAAGCAGTTTCTGTGATGGACATCCTGCAAACCTTATCTTGGTTGTTAGAAGGCTTGAGGGTCGATATCTTTTCACTTTATTAATAACCACAAGCTCATAAGTTTTCCAGCTTGTTGCTTCTCTAATTTTCACCCCTTCTCTGCTTCTGTCGAAGTTTAGTTTCTCTGCGTTGCATCAGCTCTGCCAGTGTGCAACACTTCCTCAAAACTTAAGTATGAGTTGCACTACATCCTCAACTTGTTAGCACACAGCTTGATTTTATCTACTGTCATATTATCACCTATCCAGTGCCCTTTTTGGACTAAAATCATTACAACCTCTTTTAAAAATGATTAGGTGGAGTTCAGCCTCACAGGTGGAACGTTAAGAAGATGAGCCGCGCTTCAGACTCACACTTTGTGGTTAGGCGCTCAAAAGGATATGAATCATCTCGCCTGAAAAAGGAAGTTTGCAGTCATTTCTTGGCAGGCAAAAAAGGCCAGATGCTAGTCTGACTTGCAAGCCACCCTGTCTTGAACCTAGCCACTATAAGTCTAAATGCTTAGTGGTGTCCAGATACACGATATCTGTCTAAGACATCACATGCTATCACAACTAGGGTTGCAGCGGTACACCATGGTATGACAATTAGCAGTTATCAAACTGTGCACATTTGCTTATCTACATTATTAAGAAAAATGCAGCTGGATGGAGAATCCCGTCTGCACATGCATATTTCCTTCTTGACCGCCAATCATACTTTTTACACTATACATACTAGTAAAGCGTTTGATATTTCTTTAAGGGTCATTTTAACTGAAAATAATAATTATAATTATGCTATCTTTGTCTCTTTAAACCTAAAACGACACAAATGTGATGGTGCAGATTTTTTTTAAAGTAGCTACTAGTGCTGCTTTTCCAACTGAGTTTGATTTCGAAGGACTATAAGCTGATGTACATCCAATTGTATTTAATTGTATGCATGAAAAAAATGTATTATGCAGATTACATATGAGTAGAGTTGTTCTGACACTGATACCAGCATCGGGAAGTCCTCGGATACTCCCTAAAATGCTGAATCAGGTATCAGTGAGTACGTGAGTCGATGCACAGCTCTGATAACATGTAATTTATTAATGAAATAGTTTCACACCTCAATAAAACAGTAGTTAAATCAATTCTTCTTTGCCACTTTGAAGCGATCGCCTACACAGGAAGTGGCGCTGTGCAACCAGTGGCAACTACTGTTTTAAAGTGGCAATGATAGAATTGAGTTCCGGTGTCACATTACCTGGCAGTAAATGTCAGCCATTTGTCAGTATTTCATGCGGCAAAGGTTGTTTTGATGTAGTTTAGCTGTTGTTAAACGTGATCCCCATTTATTTCAATTCATAAAAAAGGTTTCCCTTTTTTGGATTCTTCGTTCACAGTGGACGCACGCAAGAAAAATAGTTTTCCTCTTGAATTCAAAGCAACACGCAGTGACTGATTGATGATTGATTCCACCAGTGAAAAGGTAATGTGTGCAGTATACAAGACTTTAGTTTTGAGGAGTGGCTCTCGTGTTGTCAATTACAACACCAGCGATCCTAGGCATTTGAGGACGCATCACGTATGCTGTTGTACATGTTTTACAAAGGGTTTTGACCTGAGCAACATCAATAGCAATCTTTTCACATTTATACAGGGTTAGCAGTTGAAAAAAAACATCTTGGTGGTGTTAGATTATTACTTGGTGTCAGCCAATATGGAGGTTTAGGGATGGGAATCAATATCAGGAAGGAAAAAATCGAAATATCTCTACATATGAGTTGATGCATTTGCTGAAGGGATGTACGAATTTCAACAGCCCCAGTTGCACAACTGTTGCAGAATCAGTTCTTTGCAGCAACTTGACGAGGATCAGTTGATTTGAATCAATTATTCTTTGAAGGAAAACAGAGTGTGAGTGAGTGTTTCACCTTTACTTGATCAGCTTTTATCAAAGCATGGTGATAAGGGGACATTGAAGTGTGGAGAAGCCGTGTGGATAAAAGGGACGAATGCAAAGGTCTCTGGCAGACACAGTGTTGCATGAAAGAGACTAACAGAGGCCACAGATCAAAGCAGCCATAGATCTGTGACTGACATCATCAATACGGAGGCAAAGCCACGATCTAAATGTCACTTCACAAAGGCTGCCACTTCTCACTTACTTTTAGTAAAGCAACTTTCATATGTTCTTATCTCTGAGGTAAATGTGTGCAGTAAATCAGAGAATTAATCATCAGCTGTTTGCAGGTCTTAAATTATCAATCACGATGGCTCTATTGTGCACCAACTACAAAGTTCCTGTTGGGTTTTTTCTGATGTCTGGCTGCCGTTTCCCTGCTGCGTTATCACCTTTACCACACTGTTCCTCCTCCGTGTGTTGCGCCCTGTGAAGAGCCTGACTAGTAGCATCCACTGTATGATCAATGGCATCAGAGAGAGCCCAGAAGATTACATCAAACAACAGTCATACAAAGACAATGTAGGTCTACCACTTTGTATTCCGCTTTTATATTTATGGCTATATTGATGGCTTTGTGGATGATTGTCAGTCAAACACGTAGTTACTCTATTGTAAAACTATTTATCCGGTATTTTTTGCCAATCAGTGTATTCACGCTGAAGATATCTTGCATCTCACACTTGTTGAAGATAAGATGTGATGCCAGAGATGCGTCATTCGTCACAGATGATTGATGACTTAGAGCTGATTTGTCTAAAGAACACAGCCTCCAGAAAACAACAAACATCCTGAAGGACTCATCTCACCCTGCTCACCATCTGTTTGACCTTCCACCCTCAGGCAGACGTTACCGGACAATTAAGACTCAAACAGCAGACTGCTGAATGGTTTTTACCCCAAAGCCATTACTACACTGAACAATGCACTGAAATCACACAGCCAGTTATATTTAAAATTATACTTGCATTGTGTGCAACAACTTTATTCATTTATTGATTTATTTTATGTGCAATAATTTTAATTTATTTAAAGTCCCATTTTATTCTGCGCATTGAATTTCGTTGTATTTATTTACAATGACAAAAAAAGGAATTTAATCAGCTCAAGATGACCAACTAGTTAACTAATGTTTCACTGGTATTCAGTGTTTTCATTTCTTAGTTGGAAAAGTGTGTGTGTATGAGTCAGAATATTTATCAGTTGAAGGAGTACTTCACCCGCAAAATGACCATATGTGTGTCATTTAGTCACCCTGTGTTATGTTGCATTCATTAAGAAAACTTTGTTTTTCTCGCATGCCTCCATGGTGAACGGAGAATCCAACAAAGGCAAACAATCTTCATGAGTTGAAGTAAACAGGGTCTGCATTTCACAACATCAGCAAAACTATTCAAAACATCTGTTCACAAACTCTCAAACAACTTGTGCTGAATAATCCAAGTCACATTTATCCAGTCGTTTGCTCAGTACCTCCCAAACACATGCATTTTTGCTAAAACGTTCAGATTTAAAACATGTCAGCACAAACAGTCTCATGCACAGCGTGTTTGAACTCTGCTCAAGCGGAGCTCATATGCATGTGCATGCCCAGGCACGCTCAGTGCTCACCACTCACGGGCAAAGGTGTTTTATATTTTAATGTTTCAGCATAAATGCATGTGTTTGGGGATTCTGAGCATACGACTGGATCAATGGATTGTGCTGCATGAGATGTGTGAGAGTGTGTAAAAGGTTGTTTTGATATAGCTGTTGTTAACCGTGATCCTCATTTACTTCAATTCATGAAAAAGGTTTATCTTTTTTGGATTCTCCGTTCACCGTGGAGGCATGCGATTGAAATAGTTTTCTTCATGAGTTCAACGCAGCACGCAATGACTAATTGATATACAAGTGGTCATTCTATAACCCACTTCTACGCTGATGCAGGTGGATGGTCTCTTTACACACACACCCCCACCTGTGCAAGTCTGAATCATCCCACGGGAATTCCCTGAGCAATCCCTCGATCAATTATCTTCAGCAACATTTGATGACCCTAATGACTCCTGTCAAAGAGAATCTTATTGATGTGGCACCACTGACACCCCCAAACACTTTCCACTCCTGTCCCTGAATGCCTCGTTAGCGTTAATCCCACTTTCTATAATCTCACTGCTCAGCGGTGTTGCTAAGGAACAGGCCTAAGCCGCTGCCAGGCCTGGAGTGTTTGTAAAACTTGTCTGCTTAGCCCTGTCAAGTTAACAGATTACCCTCCTATAGCAGAGCGCTGCATTCAGGACTGTGCCGGTGAAGGTTAGGACACTGAGGTGGAGAGGTTCAACGCCACGTCCAGTGTTTGTTTGCATGATCTCATGACCTGTGTGCCGTCTCCCAGCAGGCTGAACAATGACAGGGCCTTTTCCTCTTGGATTAGTATGTAGCCAGTTAGCCACAGCGTGCATTGTTTGAGAAGAATTAACCAGAAAGAATGTGCATCATTACAAGGGTGGTGATGTCAATATTGTTTAAACTAATCCGTTTTACACAGTGCATGCATGGGCCTTTAATTTGCCCATCCAACAGTTTCATACTCTGTTAAAATACCATGTATGACTGATGTGGCTGTGTGCAGACATTGCATAGTACGCTTAAAAACAAATTCTTCTCAGTGTGCTAGTGGTTATGTTGGTAACTGATGCTGACAGTGAAATTCTGCAGGGAGCTCCTCGGTGTCATGCACGCTAAGCAATGCTATATTGTAGCTACACTGTAAAAAGGACCAGTATGCAGTGTGAATCAACACAACTCTGTAACTCTTGAACTTCCATTTAAATTGCCTCATAAAATGTGTTGTCGTTTTGCAACTTCTGCATTTACTTTGGTCCTCATATTTCTGATCTTCCAGCGCCAGTATCACCCACTTTGTCTTCAGTAGGATATAATTTATTTTCTATAATCGTAACAAGACAGTAATTGTGATTTTATATATATATACTCAGAGTATACAAAATATTATATCACAGTATTTTTTTTGTCTACAAAAACATGTATACGTTAAAAAGTGCACAAATTCTTAACTCTCAACTTTTTCCATCTTAAAATACAAGGGTTCAATCAAAAAAAGGCCTTACTTGGTTTTAAGATGTCTTAAATCAATCTTCTTTAAAATGCTTAGACAAAGAAATTGCAGTTTTATTTTATTTATTTTCTGATGTTGCATTGTAAAATCTTAAAATAATTGGTAACATCTTTTTTTGTCTTCAGTAGGATGTAATTTATTTTCTATTATAGTAACGAGACAATAAATGTGATTTTATAGTTATACTCAAAGTCGACAAAATATTGTACTTAAAAATACACAGTATATATGTTTTCTGCAAAAATGTATGCACAAAAAAGTGCACAAATTTCCAAGTGTTGTCTAAACACTAGCAGTTGTACAAGAACATGGCCATCTTAAAATACTAGGGTTCCCATTGATCCTTAAAAGGTCTTAAAAGGCATTGAATTTATTAATCAAAAAAAGACTTTAATTGGTTTTAAAATGTCTTAAATCAATCTTTCAAAAGTCTTAAAAGGAAGTAAAAAGGAAGTAAAAGTAAAATTTTTATTAATCTTTTTTTTCTGATGTCGCATTTTAAAATCTTAAAATAATTAAGTAACATCTTTTTTATCTTCAACGGGATATCATTTATTTTCTATTCTAGTAACGAGTCAATAATCGTGATTTTATAGTTATACTCAAAGTCTACAAAATATTTTACTTGAAATACACAATGTACATGTTTTTCTGCAAAAACGGGTATATGCAAAAAAGTGCACAAATTTTCAAACGTCTAAACACTAGCTGCTGTACAAGAATTTTGTCTTCAATGGTATAATTTATTTTCTATTATAGTATTGTAACAATAATTGATTTTATATTGATTCTCAAAAGTCTACAAAATATTTTACTTGAAATACACGATATGTTTTTCTGCAAAAAACATAAATATGCAAAAAAAGAGCACACATTTTTGAATGTTTTTTTAACACTAGCAGCTGTAGAAAAAATGCTAGGGTTTGCACGGATCCTTAAAGTCTTAATTATTTAATCTAAAAAAAAAAAAAGCCTTAATTGATATTAAAATTTCTTAAATCAGTCTTTCAGAATCTTAAAAATGTTAAGACAAGGAAGCAGGATTTTTATTAATCTTTTTTTTTCTGACATTGCTTTGTAAAATCTTAAAATGATTGCATCTTTTTTAATATAATTTATCAAATTCCTTTTGCAATAAAATCACCCGGTTCAGGATAGCTGTAATAGCAACTACAGCAATATTTTGTGTGCAGCTTTGAAACTCAGAGCAGAGGATCCACTGTCTGCTAGCTAGCTGTCACTGTGCTCTGGATGACATGGGGAAGTGCAGGTTCAATGGAAACTTTCTGTGTAACCAAGATGTTGCAGTACGGCTAAAACAGGCAAGAGGCAGTGCATTTGAGCCTCTGTGTATTTTGTGCAAAAAAAATGTCTTACTCGGTCCAGTGTGAATCATTGCAGAGTAAGAAACGTATAACTACCAAGAAAACCTGCCAACAAACAATGTACATCTCCCAGAAAAATACTATTTTATGTTACAACAAACATGGCAAATCTGTCCCTAATCCCAAATCATAAAAGTCCAGTATCAGTATTTTTTTCTTAAGTTTTAGCTATTTTAAAATTTGTCTTAAATTGGAGCCTGCTTAAAACCATTTTTTAACTGAGTCAGGAAATGAAAAGGAAATTAAATTTAATTCCAAGCAGCATAAAAAAGTCTTAAAGTTAAGATGCCTTAAGCTGTAGGAACCCTTAATAAAGTCTAAAGTTGGCAGAATTATTGTTTATACATGCTGCATAACCCCTCCTCAACACATTGTGCTTGCACTGTGAAGAAGAGCGATTCGTATCGGAGACTTGATGAAAGCAAGATGAGTGAAAATGGTATATGAATAAAGAGCATTATAATGAAGAAGAGCTGTTGGAGGTGTTGCTCACACTGATGTGAACCTCAGTGTGCATTTTCTAAGTTAGAAAAACATTAAAATTAAATTCAGTTGTGCTGTGGCTTATGATTATTTTCATTATTGATTCATCTTCTGGTTATTTTTCTTGATTAATTGATGCTTATCACAGTTTCTCAGAGCTTAAGATTTTCACTTTACCATCATAGACTACTAAGAAATGACCAAATATTCATAATTAAGAAGCTAAATCCACCTACTCCACAGAGTTAGTGATTCGTCTGGCATCGTGACATGAAACAGTGAACCAGCAAGCACAGGGGAGGGACTAACACCGCCGTCAAACTGTTGTCAGGTGTTGTCAAGCTGTACACCAGAACCAGTGAGGAATAGTAACAACGTCAACTGTCAGACAAGATAGACGCTGCTTTCGAGGCTGTTCCAAATAGACATGTCTTCCTTAACAATGCCTGACATCGTAGTTTGTTTTACTTCGCTCCACTCCTCTCGTAAAACCCCGGAAAAACCAGCATTATGGCATGGGTGTTGATGTTGGACTCAGGCAGATATGTTGGTCTCTAGTGATTGGTTAGGGAAAATCGAATCCTCCTCTCTCACAGAAATCAGTCAGAGTCGGGGCAATGCCAAACTGAGGATGGAAACAGAGTGTAATAAATTGGCAATTCTTTTCTGATGTCAAGCAGCCACCGATTTAGCATTGCACCTTTAACATTGTCAGCCTCACAGCGAGCTGTTTAAAAAAAATCTGACAGTGATGTGTGAGTTTTCCTTTAAAGTCCTGCAGCTTTGCCCTGCATGGTTTTTAATTATAGCAGAAGCCTCTTGAATGTCTTTATGGACTCTACACGTCTGTACAGTGCAGCTCTCCAGTCTCTACCTAACACAGGACCCACATAAGACCCAGCACTTCCTCCTGTGTGACATCTTGCTACGTGCAGTCACAATGCAGCTCACTGCAGGAGAGTAGAGGAAGTGAGAAAAACAACCTGTTCCTTGATACTTGAAGAATGATATGACGGCATCGCTGTGTTATCTGCTCTTGTTTTCCTGTCTCCAACTCTCTATGCAACAAGGAACCTCTCACTCATTCAACACGCGCAGGAACACTCACGCACAGCTGACCGACTATTGGCAGAAAAGGAATTTGTGCTTTTATGAGGGCACAGAGGCCCCATTTGGAAAAACGATGTGTTCTCAGTTCCTGCTTGGCTAATACCCAACTGTATATGGCAGACACAATAGAACAGAGAAGGGCGTTCGATTGGCAGGCGGAGCAACAAACCAGTTTTTGTTGCATATCTGTTTGCGGGTGTGTGATTTAGTGGTGTTCCTCTGATTACAGTGTGTTGGGGTGTTACTTGTAGTGAGAGGATCCACCTGTGTTCAGTGTGTGGTGCCTGTGTTTGCATTTGTCTGATTTGTTGGCTCGCCTGTAGTGATTCATGACCTTTAACTCACACGATAAGACAAATTTGCAACAGTAACTGAAGTGAGCCAGCACATGTTAGGGGATTATTTACACTAAGAAGAAGAAGTTTAATTTAATTAGACGTTAAAGGAGAAGCACTTTGTTTATCACCTCATGTCTTCCTCTTTCACTTTAGGGCAGCTGCCTTTTCTGTACACAGATTTGTTCACATCAGTAACATCTAAGTATTTATCTTCTTGCTTCTGTTTACGCCCTTTAACATAACTTTAAGATAGAGTCTGACTTCTTCAGAGCGATAAATCCTCCACCACAGTAGCTTTGGTTCCTGCTGCTTGGTTGAACTCACTCAAACAGGAAGTTGGGTTCTTTCAACATGTAAATGTCGAAAACATTCAGGATGAGAAGTTTGTGGGCGTAGTTGCCCGTCGACTGAGAGGGATGTTATCGAGCCACGAAAAGTATACTGTGCTGAATAATAAGTGAACTAAATGTGACCGACACAGCGAGTCGTGCTGTGTTTGACTCTACTATGAGTTCTCCTAATTACATATTTATGGCAGCGTTGATTTTTGCCCAAATCAGGAAATGAAAACTATAACCACAAGCTTTAGACCGCCGTGCGTGTCTCATCAGTTCTCAGAGGACTGCAAGAAGAACATACCACACAGAACAAGTGCTCAGAGCACCATCATCCAACTGCCTCTTGGCTTTCGCACATGTTGATCAGCGCTGGATAGCTGCGCCCAGCATATGTGTACCAGATGTGTTTAATTGATCATTTTTTTCTCCACTGCATTTTATGAGTTTTGTAGCACCTCTGTGTTCTCGCAAAAACAAAGATGATGTCACTGTGTTGTGCTGTTCTCTGCTCAGGATCAGCGTCCTCACTTCTAATCAGCAGTGACTGGTGTGACAGTGCAGCTGCATGTACATGGCCACATTAGCACTGCTGGTTTTTCTGCTGTCTGACAACAGTTTGTGTAGTGAGCGAGAAGCCTGGAGCTTAGATAATCATCAGCTTTAAGACCACTGGTCTCTGCTGTGTGTCACCAGAGAAACCAGTTCCAGAGCCAAGAGGGCCAGGTGGTTACGTGTCCTGGCTCTCGTCTCTGCTAGTGTGTACATTTTGTGCGCTCACGTGTGATTATGTCTAAACATACACTGACAACAACACAATAAAACTGCCTCGTCTCTTGCCAAGAAGTAATGATAAAGTTACCCGTGTGAGCTTGTTGTGAGCACTTTATTTGAGTTAGGAATCTTTTGTCGTCATGTGAGCCTGCTGTCTGTGGTCTAAACAATTCATAGCAATGTTTTATCATTCCATTATGCTCCACTCTACAGCATAGAGCCATAGGCAGGCAGTTATCTCCAAACTTGAGCAAATCACACTGAAAATATCAGGATAAATTTATGGTAGATATGCACAGAATGTGAAATACTAATGTTTAGAATAACAATTTGGCCGATACTGATGGTTTTTTGTTGCTGTTGTTGTTATGAATGATTTAGTTGTAATTTATTCTGCCTTTTGTGCCAGGAAAACAAAGAAATTTTTACTCTTAAAAAAAAAAAAGTGATTAGACTACCTTTAAATTAGCACAAATGCAGTCATACACATTTATGAAACAACCCCTTATATAACATTCTTTCACATACCTGCATCAAAAGCCCTTTTACAATATATACTACATAATCATTTCCTGTGTAATATATATTTTATATTGTTGTGAAAACATTCACCTTCTTGCCAAAAACTACATTTTACAAGACTGCATTTGAACACATCATGAGGACATTATCATTTACCTTTGCCCAGTACTCATTTTTACTGCAGAGAGCTTGAACGCATCATAATAAAGCTCGATGCAACCTTAGTAAACAGTTATGTCCAGCCACTGGCTGCTAACAGCTAACTCAAACTAGCTCTCCACCTGCCGATTTCAACACAGATTTGTTGTTGCGGTGTAGCATTATTAGTGAAAAAAACAATTGGGTATGTACCCTGATGAGTCAGTAGTGAGTTAAACGCGTCTTTTTAGCCTGACAGCATCCCAGGAAAGACCACAACATCCCAAACACATTTCTACTGTCCCTGTGATACCGTTAGTCTCAAGCCTGGTTTTTAGCCTGCATAAATTTTATGACGGAACGGAGAAACCTCAGCCGCCATCTTATGAAGCGATAGGCCGGTGGCAGTCAGTAAGGTGAACATCAGCTGATCCCGATGTTAGGCTGATAAAACTATGCAGCCCTAGTAAGCCGCAAACACACAGTAAGAGGAACAATGTGATTTATGGTGTTTCTGTCTACATGAACTGCTTCTATGTACTGCTAGAGCTGAGGCACAGGGAGTAGAGGGATTTCTACTAACCATGTGCTGCCTGGCTCCACATATAGGTCCGATTTCATTAAAGCAAAGTAAAGAGTAAAAAGGGAAGCGTTCTGTCGTGTGGACTCGTGCTGTCTGACCTTATTACGTTGTTTTCCTGTTCTCTAACCTCTCTGCTGTCACTCTCTCTTCAATTAGCACACCATGGCAGAGCAGGAACCTACACCAGAGCAGCTGAAGGTGCTGGAAGTAGACGCTGAGGAGGAGGATACCAATCCCAACTACAAACCTCCCGCCCAGAAGAGCTTAGACGAGATCCAGAAGCTGGACGCAGAGGATGAGAGCCTGCGCAAGTACAAGGAGGCACTGCTAGGAAAGGAGGTTAAGGTTGCAGCAGGTTAGTGATCTAAGTATCACTCAGAATCTTCCAGAACACATGCAAATGTAACTTCAGACATTAACTAGGGGTCGGCTGATCGTCGGCCTGGGTGAATATTAGCTGCATCAGAGCTGTGTTATTAAAGAAGACCTGTTGTGCCCATTTTCAGGTTCATACTTGTATTTAAGGTTAAGCTTAAACATGTTTACATGCTTAAATGGTCAAAAACACTTGAAACACAAAAAATGTTTTCACATTTAGTCCTTTTTAAACAAAATGCAGTCCTCTTAAAATGCACCAAGAAGTGGACCAACAGAAAAGGGACTCAGTCCTTTTTGTGTTCACATTTTCAGTTCATTTAAAAGAGGACTCAGGTCTTTTTCTGGTCAACTTCATCTCTAATGGGGCCTCAGTCCTCTTTCTGGTCACACTATATATAATATATATTGATATAGTTTTGTTTTTATTTTGACGTGGCACTGCAGTGCGGTCATGAAGCCCCTCGCTTTCAGAAGAGTGTTAAATTGGAAGAAAACATCAGCCTTTCTGTGCTGTAGACTGTTGCCACATTCTTGTTCCACATTCCACATCTGGAGACGTGCAGTATCTTCCGTGGACCAAACTACTCCTCGTCCTGCATCCTTGCAAGCGTTACAGACCAACGTGCTTTCATGTGTGTTTTTCAAGCGTCCCAGAGCAACACCATGTGATCTAGAGGGCTAAAGACTGTGGCAAAGAGCAAAGCAAACCTGGAGCACTTTGTGTTCACAGTGCACAGGTTAAGTGAACCGCACTACTCATAAAGGGTAAAATATGTCAGTCACTCCTCTGAGTCCCTTTAGAGGGTCAAAAAGTGTGAAAACACCCCTAATTTTCCTCACACTGTCTGTGCTGAAACACCTGTATTCACCCTCTGTCTGAAACACTCCATTATAGTGCCTGTCGTGTTAAGCCCTGCTCCTGAAAAAGCCCACTCTAAGACACACCCAGTCACTCCTGCTGCGGAGGAGTGGGGAACGTAGATGTAGAAACATAGATGCCTCATTGTCCACTCGATCGTTCATCAACTGCGCCGCCAAATTGGAGAGAGCCAAACACATGCAGTTAAACAGGGGAGCTGCAGTTTTTCTGAATTTAAAATGTTTCACAATGTTTATATTTCTCAACTGATTGCAGTGAGTCATTTTTATTTTCATGAGTTTAAGCTCTCTCTCCAGTGAAGAAGGATCACTCAAAAAAGGAGTGTGTGTTAGACTTAAATAAACTGAATTACTTACGTGGTGTAAAATCATTTATGGTCATGAGGAATTCTGAAAAGTCATATTTGTTAAGCGTGAATTAGACTTTCCTCTGTACTTGAACTTCTCAACTAGCTAGCATGCTAGCTAGTAGCTATATTGCGATTTATTGGTGGAAAAGCGATGTATGTAGACCTTCATTACTTTGCACCAAAATGTCAAAATTTGAACCTAAATCTCTTAACAACACTAATAAATACCCATTTACTTTGGTTTTCAGCTGACAGAAGTGGTTTGGGGGTTTACTTATAACTAGTGAGGTGTGTGACTGACCATTTGTGTGAAAAAAGATCATACCTGTTTATTAAATGTTTGAAAGCAAAACCATTATGATAAAAAAGACATGATTGATGAGACACTTCCCTTTATCACAGCTGGATTCTCTCAGCATTTCTCTCTGGTGCTATAAACTCATGATCATAATTTTGGATGCTGTGACCTTTTCTTCTGTCTTAGATCCCAGCGTCCCCAACATCCAGGTGCTGGAAATGATTCTGGTATGTGAGACAGCTCCAGCACCTCTGGTCCTCGACCTGACGGGTGAGTAGAGCTGACAGGGCACTTTGGTCTGTGTGAGGCCGGGATGAAGAGAAAACTTACCATCAGCTTTTTAGAGTGAAAACAGATCATTGATAGTCGACATCTGAAAGATTTTTTCATACGTGACTGAACAGAAGCCCACATTTAGGCAGCTGTCTTTCCTGAGAGCAGACACACTGAAAGAATTAGCTCATAGTAACATTAATTATGAACAGTAATCACTCCCATTCTTCTGTGGACCAAATGACCTGCTGCGTCATTAGCACGCTAATTAGTAATGACAGGACTCCCGTGTAAGTGGGTTAATGAGCCATTTCCTGATGGCTCTCCTGCTCTCCATTGGTGGTCACACTGAGCTACAACAGAGCAGGAGAGCTGGGGCCACTGTGCCACCTGCTGGTCAGTGTCAGTACTACAGGGTGTTAAAACTCTAAATATAACTGTAATTCCTTTCTTTGGTAAAACTAAACCATAAAATCCCACACGTTTTATTAACCCTCAGTTTTATACGTTTCAGACTGTGTTAAAATGCTTTCATGCTCCAAACTGTCTTCAGAATTTTCTCTTTACACTGCTTTCCTTTCCAGGAGATCTGGACAGCTTCAAGAAGAACCCATTCGTTCTGAAGGAGGGCGTCGAATACAAAATAAAGATCGTCTTCAAGGTGAGAGAGGCGGATGTTAGTCCAACCCAGGAGTCCTCTCAGTTTGTTGTCTCAGACTGTTGGGGAGATACAGTGACGTTACTGCAGCTGCACTGAGCTATTTTTGTCATGGGAGCTGTTCAGCAGGATATGATATGCATGTTGCTTTTTGCAGGTCAACAAGGAAATAGTGTCAGGCCTGAAGTACACTCAGCAAACATACAGGAAAGGAGTAAAAGGTAAGGTTGCCTCAGTTATGTCATTAATCTCTGCAATTCCTCAGGTGGACTTTGAAATATCACGTAAAGTAGCGTCCTTTGACTTAAAGGGACAGTTCAACCCTAAATCAAATAAACATATTTTTCCTCTTACCTGTAGTGCTGTTGATCAATCGAGAGTGTTGGAGATATCAGCTATTGAGTTGTCTCTTGGAGGCACCCAAAGCTCACCTGGCAGTGTGTGCCTCCTCCACAGAGGCTCGGTTCAAGTCCAACCCCTGGCCCTGTGCTGCATGTTGTCCTGTCTGTCCCCCATTTCATGTCTGTGCTACTGAAGAGAGCCATTTCCATTTTCATCCGTTTTCATCTGCTTATCTGGGCTGGGTCGCGGGGGCAGGCTGAGCAAAGTACTCCAGATGTCCCGCTACCTTGCAAGACTTTCTAGCTCCTCTTTGGGGATCCCGCAACGTTCCCAGGCCAGATGAGATATATAGTTCCTTTAGTAGGTTACGGGTCAGGCAATGGCCTCCTACCAGTTAGACATATGCTGAAAGCCTCTAACAGGAGGCATCCCGATCAGACTCCCGAACCACCTCCCCAGGGTCCTTCCTGCTCTACTCCGAGCTCCCTCCAGATGTCTGAGCTCCTCACTCTGTCTCTAAGGCTGAGCCCAGCCAGCATCCCAAGGATCCCATTCAGCCTCTTGTATCCACAGTCTCGTTCTTTTGCTCACTAATCAAAGCTCATGGCCATAGGTGAGGGTTGGGACGTAGATGGACCAGTAAATCAAAAGCTTTGCCTCATCTCCCTCTTCACCAAGACAGTCCACAGACTTGTTGTGAGCACTTTCATGCAGGAACAGTTTCCTTTCTACTGAACTACACCCACCAACTGTATCACCACGCAGAAAGAAGCGAGCATCTACTGTTAGCTCACCTAGCACCACTGAGCTAGCTAGCTAAAGTTACACCTCAGCCAAGGAGGACAACATTAATGTTTACATCTCGCACTGTCACAAGCACACGCCTCTCATCCATGAGTAGATGCACACTTCCTTCTGCATGGCGGTACAGTTTGCGGGAGTAATATGGTTGGAATAAATAGTTCCTACGCGAAACTGCTCACAACAAGGTCTGTGGATAATCTTGAGTAACCTGGAGTCTTATTTATAGAACAGTGCAAAAGATCCAAACTGAAAATGTACGTATGGACAAAAGCCAGAAATGGCGTGCGGCAAAAAATAGACCACAGTTTCTACAATCATGCTTCCACCTCACCATCTGCGTTGCCAATTTCCCTTCTTCAAAAATGTTGGTAAACCTGGGTCAAAGTTTCTCCCATACATCACAACTTTTGCGTGTGATGTGGCGTACGCCTCTTTCAGGCCTCATATTATGTGTACACACAGTGTTTATAAATGAGACCCCTGGTCATGATTTCCGGAAAGAGACATTGCTGTTGTGTTTTTCAAAAAAAAAAGTACGGCGCTTTGAGCACCACAGGTCGAGTGCCATATAGCTCAAGTATATAAGAGAGAAGGCAGACATCTCTACGGCTGATACAACACTCGACCAGTCACACCAAAACAATTTAGAGTGACAACTAGCACTACAGGTAAAGAGACAAAAAAAATGTATCTGATTTTGGTGTGAACTGTCCCTGGACATTGTCGCCTCACAGCAAGAGGGTACCTGGTTTGAACCCGGGATGGTGGAGCCCCCCTGTGTGTTCTGTTTGCATGTTCTCCCTGTGTCAGCGCAGGTTTTCTCTGGGTACTCCAGCTTCCTCCCACAGTCCAAAGACATGCAGGTTAATTGGTGACTCTAAATTGTCCGTTGGTGTGAATGTGAGTGTGAATGGTTGTCTGTCTCTATGTGTCAGCCCTGTGATAGTCTGTTGACCTGTCCAGGGTGTACCCCGCCTCTCACCCAGTGTCAGCTGGGATAGACTCCAGCCCCCCCACACTCCCAACAGGATAAGCAATTACCGAAAATGAATGAATGAATGTCCCTAAAGAAATCATTAAATTTTGGGAATTACAGTCATTAGCTAATCACTCTCCTGTTGGAATGATGAAGTTGCAGGTCGCACTGTGTGTTTTGGGTTTAGATGTTTTTGTCTTTACTATTCACAGTGAATAGCATCATTTGAATGAGCACTTTATGAGGCAGCATTTCAACTCCTTTTCTCTCCCTCTTTAATGTACAGTTGACAAGTCGGACTACATGGTCGGCAGCTACGGGCCCAGACCAGGCGAGGCGTACGAGTTCCTCACCACAATGGAGGAGGCACCCAAAGGGATGCTGGCCCGCGGCACCTACACCATCAAGTCCAAGTTCACCGATGACGACAAACACGATCATCTCTCCTGGGAGTGGAACCTCAATATCAAGAAAGACTGGAAAGACTGATTTCCCCTCGACATCCTCCACCGCCATCTTCTTCCGCTTTGTCCCTCTCTCTCTCTTCTCTTGCTGTCATTCCATTATTTCTGTCTGGATTACATGTTGAGTTAAGCTTTTGCTCTCTCCGTCCATTGACAACTCGTTCTTACAGTTTCCTTTTTCTAAATTCCAATCACTTCATCATTCCTCCCATCGTAACGCTTCCATTCGTTTTCGCCCGCCCCTTTCTGTTAAGTATTAAATTTGAAAAATGGAGAAAGCAAACAATGTGCACAATCCAGATTTTGCGGTTCGTTTATAAAAGAAAAAATCCGTAAAAAAAAAAGTCTGTTAACTGCTCTTGGAAGTGATCAAATATGTGATAGCGCTTTCTTGCCCTCCCCGTTTCCATTCTTCTGTGTTTTTCCGATTGTTTTGTACTATTACCGTGATCTGCCTTGGAAAGCATTGTGCAGGAAGCAGTAGTGCTGTATGTACGTGGCCGCTGTACGGTCACTGAGCAATCATTGCTGGACACAACTCTTGGACGCAGCCCTCCTAAAGCCTTTGAGCAGATTATTTGTACCAGGGTCTTGGTAAATTATTTGGAATTTAGGCCATGTCTTTTTTTCCAAATGATTTATCGCCCTGCAAAGTCTACTGAGAGAACAGGGGAAACAAAATTACCTCTAACCCCGTTGTGACCCCTGGCTGTAGGTGTGGCTGTTCCTCTCCTGATCAGGGTATTCTGGCAGTGTTTTTAGCAGCCATGTGGCCTTAATAAGAACCCTTAGGAAAAATAGACATCTAATTGAGCCATTTGCCTTCAGATTATATTTGCCAGACCATCATGTGAGCCTGTTTTTAACAATACTTGTAATACACGGACAGGGAATCAGGACTAAGGACTTATAACACCTTTATTCAGGTTTGATGATTTGTAAAAGCCATTACATGTTGATGTCGATCATATTAACTCTATTTACAAATATATTTTTCATCACTGTAGTTTTCTAAAGATCGGTTAAACTAACTTTTAGATAATATACAACAGCTGTAAATATGAGTCCAGGTTGTGATAATGGCTTTCTGTCACCCAGTATCCTCTCTAGTCCCTGAGGCCATATTTCCAGCGTGTCCACGGACTGTTAAATCGCTCACCTTGTATTATTCAAGTTTAAAATACCAATGCTGACTGTGCCTCCAGTCTCTTACAAGCACATGCTGCTCCTGCTGACTCGACGGCACTCTGTGCTCAACATCAGTGAGGTGAAACGTCTGTAATTGACTTCTGAACCAGTATAGAGACATCAGTCCCCGACCAGACTTCGATGGGTAACACATCCTGCCATACAAAAGCTTTTTTTTTTTTGAATACACTCCAGAAGCATGGGAATGAAGTCTGTTTCCGCAGCTTCTTTAAGCTCTCGTGTCATGGACTGAGGTTTTTCTCTGTGGGTTGGGTTTGATTCGATATGTGCTACTTGTATTACCTACAGTTTACTGATCTCCTGTGTTGACATTAAAGTGTTCAGACTGGGCCTGCATGTGTCCTGTTTTATTTGATGTAAACTACCTGCGATTTGTTGCCTCCCTGAGCACTTAGAGGAAAACTTTGGTATTTCTCAACCTAGACTCTAGCTATTTTTGACCGCAGCAGCAAAACTGGCTGCAATGTAATCCCTATGGGGCAACTGTACACCGTCCATTCATGTCCACTCAAAGTGCTTGTTGTTGCCACTGACAGGCTCAGGTTGAAGTGTCTGAAATTATGTGTTTTTCTTCACCTTTAGGTTGTGTGTTTGTTAGTGTGACCAATCCGCTCAGGAGGTGTTGTTCTGAAATCTCGCAAGAGGTGACTTGTCGCAGGGAAAACAACGGTGGAAAGGTTAGTGAGAGTTGGAACGAGTAGTGGCAGGAAGACTTTGTTGTGTTTGAGTACAGAAAGCGTAGCTTAGTGTTATCAAACAGGTTTAAAATGCCATGGCTAAATTGAAACATTTTCCTTACTTTTCGCCGGTCTGTTTGTTTGTGTAACCAAGTCTCGCTCAAGGAGAAGTCTTGCTCTGAAATCTCGCAGGCTTTTCCCACATTGTCTAAATTTGCTAAATATATCAGCCGTGACGTTAGATATTTTAGATGACGCTAAGCTAGGCTTTCTGTACTCTAACACAACACACTCTCCTGCGTTATTTTCCTTCAACAAGTCACATCTCGCGAGACTTCCCCTTGAGTGAGACTAATACACAAAACAGACCTGAACAAGTGAATTCATCCCTCTGAAAGGTCTTTTCTATGTTGTAGTCAAACACTTCTCATCTCAATCTGAGCCTGTCAGTGGTAAAACAAGCACTTATAATGGATGTAAATTGACGATGTACAATTGTCCATAGGAATCACACTGCAGCCAATACTGGACCAATTTCCGAAAGTGTCTCCTTTACTCACTTAGAGCCAAGAACATGTGGAAGCAGGGTCCAGGTGAAAAAATACCACAGTTTCTCTTTAACAGTAAAGGAACATGATCGATACACATCTTCTTTTAATCAACAGAAAACATTTGAAATGGCCTCCTACAAGAACAACGTTGACAAAATGTAATGGTAACACGTAGAACTGATGATGTCATAACGTCTGAAATGATCGAACAAATCCCTGAAATGGCGATCATTCCCCTGCAGCTGTAACGCATGCTGTAAAAACACCACAGAGGCATCTCCACCTGTTCAGGCTTCATCTCCGTCACACGATAAGATATAATAAACCACTAAAGTAAACCATCAAACACTGGACGCACAGTACACTTTGGCAGCTGTCCTGGAGTATTTGGCCTTCCAACAAATTCAGAATACACAGTTAAATATCACTCTGCTGCATCTTTAAGCAACTTCAAGCTGGTTTAAAAGCTCATGATTTTAGTTTAAACCTGCTTTTTAAGACTTATTAGCACTTAGTGTTTATTAGACAGATACATGCTTCAAATGCAGTAAGTAGTTTCAAAGCCAATGGCTGTTTTTTTTCTCTTTTTTAAATATTATTTGGCTTAATTGTTGTTTTCTATGATTAAAAAATAATAGTTAAATCATTTCTGCATCAGCACATCTCAATCACAAACACTACGTCACACACTAGACTGTCCTAAGACAGAAACACAAACCTCTGCTCTGATTATCTGTCGGTTATGGTCACTCAGAAAAAGGCATTTCATCCACATCAACGATCTTCCATCCATGTAGGGAGATGGAACATTTGGCAGTTTCAGATTAATCAGCCTGCGCCGCTAACAAAATGCATCATTAATCAGCCAATGCCATGACGACAGGCATCCACCCGCAGGTCAGGAGTGGTGCCATGTAGGACGAGAAGCCTTCAAAACAGTGAGGTAAATGAAATCTTGTGCAGTCACTGTTTTCAGCAGCTCCGGCTCATTTGTGGCTCTTCCTGCTCTTGGTGGAGTTCATGTCACTCTTGGTCTTCTGTAAGCGGGAGAAGATCTCTTTGAACAGGGCTTTGTACTCCGGCGTGTTCTGGCTGAGCCGTTTGTCCACCTGCTCCACCTGCCTGCTGATCCCCTCCAGCGCCTCAGGGGTGGAGGGAGTTTGAGGGGGTGTGGGAGGGGTGGCGACGGCCCCTGATGTCGAAGGTCCCGCGGAGACCATGCTGTACTCCTTCATGGAGGGGTCTCTGGAGACAGGCCGCGAAGTCTGCACCTCGGCGTGACACAGGCTCTCCTCGTGACGCCGGCACTTCCCCAGCAGCTCCTCGTACTTCTCCAGCAGGGCGTGGTACTGCTCATCCACCTCCCGCAGGATGGACATGCCACGTTTGCGCACGCCATTGGCATGGAGGGCGTAGCTGCCCTGGCGCCTACCTGAAGCATCGCGGGCTGAGATGGCGTTCAGAGCTGTGTCGCTGCAGCTCTTCCTCACTGGGCCTCCCTGCTGCCCCGTTCCTCCTGCCTCACCTCCGTCACCTCCCTCCTCCAGCACCACGCTCTCCTCTGGGGTGTCTGTCTCAGGGCCGTTGCTGAGCAGCGTCTCCAGGCCGTCTTCCATGCCCCCGATCAGACACACTCTGGACTTCCTGAGCTGCTGCATCTCCTGGAGCTCAGCCTCGAGCTCCTGGACCCGCAGCTGGCAGCCCTCTGCTCCTAGAAGACGCTGTTCCAGACGCTCGAACTCCTGCAGCACAGCAGCACACTCCCGCTCAGCGCCCTCCCTCTGGGAGCGCTCTGTAGCCACAGCGGTGCGCAGGGAAGACACGATGTCTCTCAGGCGCTCATTCTCCTCATCTACTGGACGTCTTTCTGCCAGGTCCACACTGCCTGGGTTGGCCAAAAGGAAACCATCTTCATACCTGGTGAAGGAGAAGTAGTACGTCATTAGAGTGAGATTTGAAACAGTTTCATGAAAACTTAATAACTGTACAATCATACAATCAGTTCACCAACTGCATTATATCAGGATTAAAGATAATACTACGACTATTTATATGTTTTGTTTTGGAAACTATTCTTTTTAAGTATTTAATGTCATACTATACTATGACTTTTTTATGACATTTTGGACATCATACTATACTATGACTTTTTTTTATGATATTTTAGACGTCATACTATACGATGACTTTTGTACGATATTTTGAACGCCATACTATACTTTGACTTTTTTACGATATTTTGGACGTCATACTATACTATGACGTTTTTATGATATTTTGGATGTCATACTATACTATGACTTTTTATGATATTTTGGACATCATACTATACTATGACTTTTTTATGACATTTTGGACGTCATACTATACTATGACGTTTTTATGACATTTTGGACGTCATACTATACTATGACTTTTTTATGACATTTTGGACGTCATACTATACTATGATGTTTTTTATGACATTTTGGACATCATACTATACGATGACTTTTTTTTATGATATTTTAGACGTCATACTATACGATGACTTTTGTACGATATTTTGAACGCCATACTATACTTTGACTTTTTTACGATATTTTGGACGTCATACTATACTATGACGTTTTTATGATATTTTGGATGTCATACTATACTATGACTTTTTATGATATTTTGGACGTCATACTATACTATGACGTTTTTATGGCATTTTGGACGTCATACTATACTATGACGTTTTTATGACATTTTGGACATCATACTATACTATGACTTTTTTATGACATTTTGGACGTCATACTATACTATGACTTTTTTATGACATTTTGGACGTCATACTATACTATGACGTTTTTATGACATTTTGGACGTCATACTATACTATGACGTTTTTATGATATTTTGGACGTCATACTATACTATGACTTTTGTATGATATTTTGGACGTCATACTATACTATGACTTTTGTACGATATTTTGAACGTCATACTATACTATGAGTTTTTTATGATATTTTGGACATCATACTATACTATGACTTTTGTACGATATTTTGGACGTCATACTATACTATGAGTTTTTTATGATATTTTGGATATCATACTATACTATGACTTTTTATGATATTTTGGACGTCATACTATACTATGACGTTTTTATGGCATTTTGGACGTCATACTATACTATGACGTTTTTATGACATTTTGGACATCATACTATACTATGACGTTTTTATGACATTTTGGACATCATACTATACTATGACTTTTTTATGACATTTTGGACATCATACTATACTATGACGTTTTTATGATATTTTGGACGTCATACTATACTATGACGTTTTTATGACATTTTGGACGTCATACTATACTATGACTTTTTTATGACATTTTGGACGTCATACTATACTATGATGTTTTTTATGACATTTTGGACGTCATACTATACTATGACTTTTTTATGACATTTTGGACGTCATACTATACTATGACGTTTTTATGACATTTTGGACGTCATACTATACTATGACGTTTTTATGATATTTTGGACGTCATACTATACTATGACTTTTGTATGATATTTTGGACGTCATACTATACTATGACTTTTGTACGATATTTTGAACGTCATACTGTACTATGAGTTTTTTATGATATTTTGGACATCATACTATACTATGACTTTTGTACGATATTTTGGACGTCATACTATACTATGAGTTTTTTATGATATTTTGGATATCATACTATACTATGACGTTTTTATGATATTTTGGACGTCATACTATACTATGACTTTTGTACGATATTTTGAACGTCATACTGTACTATGAGTTTTTTATGATATTTTGGACATCATACTATACTATGACTTTTGTACGATATTTTGGACGTCATACTATACTATGACGTTTTTATGACATTTTGGACGTCATACTATACTATGACGTTTTTATGATATTTTGGACGTCATACTATACTATGACTTTTGTATGATATTTTGGACGTCATACTATACTATGACTTTTGTACGATATTTTGAACGTCATACTGTACTATGAGTTTTTTATGATATTTTGGACATCATACTATACTATGACTTTTGTACGATATTTTGGACGTCATACTATACTATGAGTTTTTTATGATATTTTGGATATCATACTATACTATGACGTTTTTATGATATTTTGGACGTCATACTATACTATGACTTTTGTACGATATTTTGAACGTCATACTGTACTATGAGTTTTTTATGATATTTTGGACATCATACTATACTATGACTTTTTTACGATATTTTGGACGTCATACTATACCTATGAGTTTTTTATGATATTTTGGACATCATACTATACTATGACTTTTTTATGGTATTTTGGACATCATACTATACTATGACTTTTTTATGGTATTTTGGACGTCATACTATACCATGACTTTTTTATGATATTTTGGACGTCATACTATACTATGACTTTTTTATGATATTTTGGACGTCATACTATACTATGACGTTTTTATGATATTTTGGAGGTCATACTATACTATGACGTTTTTATGGTATTTTGGACGTCATACTATACTATGACTTTTGTATGATATTTTGGACGTCATACTATACTATGACTTTTGTACGATATTTTGAACGTCATACTGTACTGTGAGTTTTTTATGATATTTTGGACATCATACTATACTATGACTTTTGTACGATATTTTGGACGTCATACTATACTATGAGTTTTTTATGATATTTTGGATATCATACTATACTATGACTTTTTATGATATTTTGGACGTCATACTATACTATGACGTTTTTATGGCATTTTGGACGTCATACTATACTATGACGTTTTTATGACATTTTGGACATCATACTATACTATGACGTTTTTATGACATTTTGGACGTCATACTATACTATGACGTTTTTATGACATTTTGGACGTCATACTATACTATGACTTTTTTATGACATTTTGGACGTCATACTATACTATGATGTTTTTTATGACATTTTGGACGTCATACTATACTATGACTTTTTTATGACATTTTGGACGTCATGCTATACTATGACGTTTTTATGATATTTTGGACGTCATACTATACTATGACTTTTGTATGATATTTTGGACGTCATACTATACTATGACTTTTGTACGATATTTTGAACGTCATACTGTACTATGAGTTTTTTATGATATTTTGGACATCATACTATACTATGACTTTTGTACGATATTTTGGACGTCATACTATACTATGAGTTTTTTATGATATTTTGGATATCATACTATACTATGACGTTTTTATGATATTTTGGACATCATACTATACTATGACTTTTGTACGATATTTTGGACGTCATACTATACCTATGAGTTTTTTATGATATTTTGGACATCATACTATACTATGACTTTTTTATGGTATTTTGGACATCATACTATACTATGACTTTTTTATGGTATTTTGGACGTCATACTATACCATGACTTTTTTATGATATTTTGGACGTCATACTATACTATGACTTTTTTATGATATTTTGGACGTCATACTATACTATGACGTTTTTATGATATTTTGGACGTCATACTATACTATGACTTTTTTATGGTATTTTGGACGTCATACTATACTATGACTTTTTTATGATATTTTGGACGTCATACTATACTATGACGTTTTTATGATATTTTGGACGTCATACTATACTATGACGTTTTTATGATATTTTGGAGGTCATACTATACTATGACGTTTTTATGGTATTTTGGACGTCATACTATACTATGACGTTTTTATGATATTTTGGACGTCATACTATACTATGACGTTTTTATGATATTTTGGACGTCATACTATACTATGATTTTTTTATGATATTTTGGACGTCATACTATACTATGACGTTTTTATGATATTTTGGAGGTCATACTATACTATGACTTTTTTATGATATTTTGGAGGTCATACTATACTATGACTTTTTAATGATATTTTGGATGTCATACTATACCATGACTTTTTTATGACATTTTGGACGTCATACTATACTATGACTTTTTTTATGATATTTTGGACGTCATACTATATCATGACGTTTTTATGACATTTTGGACGTCATACTATATCATGACGTTTTTATGACATTTTGGACGTCATACTATACTATGACTTTTTTATGATATTTTGGACGTCATAGTATACTATGACTTTTTTATGATATTTTGGACGTCATAGTATACTATGACGTTTTTATGATATTTTGGACGTCATACTATACTATGACTTTTTTATGATATTTTGGACATCATACTATACTATGACTTTTTTATGATATTTTAGACGTCATACTATACTATGACATTTTCATGGTATTTTGGACATCATACTGTACTATGACATTTTATCTAGAGTCCAGGACAAGCTCAACAAAGGCTCCTCCCTCTACTTATCCAGATCATCAGCACTTCTCCATCTTGTTCTCATCTCATCTCATCTTCACCACCTCTACCACCACCACCAGCATCTAGACCCCATGGGGGTCTCTATTCAACTATGGATTCATCACACTCCTGAAGTCATACCATCTCTACAGAGTTTAATCACCAAAGACTTTCCACGTTTTTCATTCTTATGTGCACATGTTAATAAATATTCTTTTGCTATAAAAAAAAAGAGTCTGTCGTTATTGAATTAATACTTTTGATGACATACTATACTATGACTTCTTTGTGATATTTTGGACATCATACTATACTATGACTTTTTTATGATATTTTGGACGTCTTACTATACTATGACTTTTTTATGATATTTTGGACGTCATACTATACTATGACTTTTTTTATGATATTTTGGACGTTATACTATACTATGACATTTTTATGATATTTTGGACGTTATACTATACTATGACATTTTTATGGTATTTTGGACATCATACTATACTATGACTTTTTTATGGTATTTTGGACATCATACTATACTATGACTTTTTTATGACATTTTGGACGTCATACTATACTATGACGTTTTTATGGTATTTTGGACGTCATACTATACTATGACTTTTTTATGATATTTTGGACATCATACTATACTATGACTTTTTTATGGTATTTTGGACATCATACTATACTATGACTTTTTTATGACATTTTGGACGTCATACTATACTATGACTTTTTTATGGTATTTTGGACATCATACTATACTATGACTTTTTTATGGTATTTTGGACATCATACTATACTATGACTTTTTTATGACATTTTGGACGTCATACTATACTATGACTTTTTTAGGATATTTTGGACGTCATACTATACTATGACTTTTTTAGGATATTTTGGAGGTCATACTATGACGTTTTTACGATATTTTGGACGTCATACTATACTTTGACTTTTTTACGATATTTTGGACGTCATACTATACTATGACTTTTTTATGATATTTTGGACGTCATACTATACTATGACTTTTTTTATGGTATTTTGGACATCATACTATACTATGACTTTTTTATGGTATTTTGGACATCATACTATACTATGACTTTTTTATGATATTTTGGACGTCATACTATACTATGACTTTTTTAGGATATTTTGGAGGTCATACTATACTATGACGTTTTTACGATATTTTGGACGTCATACTATACTTTGACTTTTTTACGATATTTTGGACGTCATACTATACTATGACATTTTTACGATATTTTGGACGTCATACTATACTATGACTTTTTTACAATATTTTGGACGTCATAGTATACTATGACTTTTTTTTTATGATATTTTGGACGTCATAGTATACTATGACTTTTTTATGATATTTTGGACGTCATACTATACTATGACTTTTTTACGATATTTTGGACGTCATAGTATACTATGACTTTTTTTTATGATATTTTGGACGTCATAGTATACTATGAGTTTTTTATGACATTTTGGACGTCATACTATACTATGACTTTTTTACGATATTTTGGACGTCATAGTATACTATGACTTTTTTTTATGACATTTTGGAGGTCATACTATACTATGACGTTTTTATGGTATTTTGGACGTCATACTATACTATGAGTTTTTTATGACATTTTGGACGTCATACTATACTATGACGTTTTTATGTTATTTTGGACGTCATACTATACTATGACGTTTTTATGATATTTTGGACGTCATACTATACCATGACTTTTTTATGGTATTTTGGACGTCATACTATACCATGACTTTTTTATGGTATTTTGGACGTCATACTATACCATGACTTTTTTATGGTATTTTGGACGTCATACTATACCATGACTTTTTTATGATATTTTGGACGTCATACTATACCATGACGTTTTTATGATATTTTGGACGTCATACTATACCATGAGTTTTTTATGATATTTTGGACGTCATACTATACCATGACTTTTTTATGATATTTTGGACGTCATACTATACCATGACTTTTTTATGACATTTTGGACGTCATACTATACCATGACTTTTTTATGACATTTTGGACGTCATACTATACCATGACTTTTTTATGACATTTTGGACGTCATACTATACCATGATTTTTTTATGATATTTTGGACGTCATACTATACTATGACTTTTTTTATTATATTTTGGACGTCATACTATACTATGACATTTTCATGGTATTTTGGACATCATACTGTACTATGACATTTTATCTAGAGTCCAGGACAAGCTCAACAAAGGCTTATTCCTCTGCTCATCCACATCATCAGCACTTCTCCATCTTGTTCTCATCTCATCTCATCTTCACCACTTCTACCACCACCACCACCAGCATGTAGAGCCCATGGGGGTCTCTATTCAACTATGGATTCATCACACTCCTGAAGTCATACCATCTCTACAGAGTTTAATCACCAAAGACTTTCCACGTTTTTCATTCTTATGTGCACATGTTAATAAATATTCTTTTGCTATAAAAAAAAGAGTCTGTCGTTATTGAATTAATACTTTTGATGACATACTATACTATGACTTCTTTGTGATATTTTGGACGTCATACTATACTATGACATTTTTATGATATTTTGGACGTCATACTATACTATGACTTTTTTATGATATTTTGGACGTCTTACTATACTATGACTTTTTTATGATATTTTGGACGTCATACTATACTATGACTTTTTTATGATATTTTGGACGTCTTACTATACTATGACTTTTTTATGATATTTTGGACATCATACTATACTATGACTTTTTTATGGTATTTTGGACGTCATACTATACTATGAGTTTTTTATGACATTTTGGACGTCATACTATACTATGACGTTTTTATGACATTTTGGACGTCATACTATACTATGACGTTTTTATGATATTTTGGACGTCATACTATACTATGACTTTTGTATGATATTTTGGACGTCATACTATACTATGACTTTTGTACGATATTTTGAACGTCATACTGTACTATGAGTTTTTTATGATATTTTAGACGTCATACTATACTATGACATTTTCATGGTATTTTGGACATCATACTGTACTATGACATTTTATCTAGAGTCCAGGACAAGCTCAACAAAGGCTCCTCCCTCTACTTATCCAGATCATCAGCACTTCTCCATCTTGTTCTCATCTCATCTCATCTTCACCACCTCTACCACCACCACCAGCATGTAGAGCCCATGGGGGTCTCTATTCAACTATGGATTCATCACACTCCTGAAGTCATACCATCTCTACAGAGTTTAATCACCAAAGACTTTCCACGTTTTTCATTCTTATGTGCACATGTTAATAAATATTCTTTTGCTATAAAAAAAAGAGTCTGTCGTTATTGAATTAATACTTTTGATGACATACTATACTATGACTTTTTTATGATATTTTGGACGTCATACTATACTATGACTTTTTTTATGATATTTTGGACGTTATACTATACTATGACATTTTTATGGTATTTTGGACATCATACTATACTATGACTTTTTTATGGTATTTTGGACATCATACTATACTATGACTTTTTTATGACATTTTGGACGTCATACTATACTATGACGTTTTTATGACATTTTGGACGTCATACTATACTATGACGTTTTTATGGTATTTTGGACATCATACTATACTATGACTTTTTTATGACATTTTGGACGTCATACTATACTATGACTTTTTTATGGTATTTTGGACATCATACTATACTATGACTTTTTTATGGTATTTTGGACATCATACTATACTATGACTTTTTTATGATATTTTGGACGTCATACTATACTATGACTTTTTTAGGATATTTTGGAGGTCATACTATACTATGACGTTTTTACGATATTTTGGACGTCATACTATACTTTGACTTTTTTACGATATTTTGGATGTCATACTATACTATGACATTTTTACGATATTTTGGACGTCATACTATACTATGACTTTTTTACGATATTTTGGACGTCATAGTATACTATGACTTTTTTTTATGATATTTTGGACGTCATAGTATACTATGACTTTTTTATGATATTTTGGACGTCATACTATACTATGACTTTTTTACGATATTTTGGACGTCATAGTATACTAAGACTTTTTTTTATGATATTTTGGACGTCATAGTATACTATGAGTTTTTTATGACATTTTGGACGTCATACTATACTATGACGTTTTTATGACATTTTGGAGGTCATACTATACTATGACGTTTTTATGACATTTTGGACGTCATAGTATACTATGACTTTTTTTTATGATATTTTGGACGTCATAGTATACTATGACTTTTTTTTATGATATTTTGGACGTCATAGTATACTATGACTTTTTTATGATATTTTGGACGTCATACTATACTATGACTTTTTTACGATATTTTGGACGTCATAGTATACTATGACTTTTTTTTATGATATTTTGGACGTCATAGTATACTATGACCTTTTTATGATATTTTGGACATCATACTATACTATGACGTTTTTATGACATTTTGGACGTCATACTATACTATGACTTTTTTATGATATTTTGGAGGTCATACTATACTATGACTTTTTTACGATATTTTGGACGTCATACTATACTATGACTTTTTTATGATATTTTGGACGTCATACTATACTATGACTTTTTTATGGTATTTTGGACGTCATACTATACTATGACTTTTTCATGACATTTTGGACGTCATACTATACTATGAGTTTTTTATGACATTTTGGAGGTCATACTATACTATGACTTTTTTACGGTATTTTGGACGTCATACTATACTATGACTTTTTTACGGTATTTTGGACGTCATACTATACTATGACTTTTTTACGATATTTTGGACGTCATACTATACTATGACTTTTTTACGATATTTTGGACGTCATAGTATACTATGACTTTTTTTTATGATATTTTGGACGTCATACTATACTATGACCTTTTTATGACATTTTGGACGTCATACTATACTATGACTTTTTTATGATATTTTGGACGTCATACTATACTATGACGTTTTTATGACATTTTGGACATCATACTATACTATGACGTTTTTATGGTATTTTGGACGTCATACTATACTATGACTTTTTTATGACATTTTGGACATCATACTATACTATGACTTTTTTATGGTATTTTGGACATCATACTATACTATGACTTTTTTATGACATTTTGGACGTCATACTATACTATGACGTTTTTATGGTATTTTGGACGTCATACTATACTATGACTTTTTAATGATATTTTGGATGTCATTCTATACTATGACTTTTTTATGATATTTTGGACGTCATACTATACTATGACTTTTGTACGATATTTTGAACGCCATACTATACTTTGACTTTTTTACGATATTTTGGACGTCATACTATACTATGACTTTTTTATGATATTTTGGACGTCATACTATACTATGACTTTTTTATGACATTTTGGACGTCATACTATACTATGAGTTTTTTATGATATTTTGGACGTCATACTATACTATGACCTTTTTATGATATTTTGGACGTCATACTATACTATGACTTTTTTATGACATTTTGGACGTCATACTATATTATGACGTTTTTATGGTATTTTGGACGTCATACTATACTATGACTTTTTTATGGTATTTTGGACGTCATACTATACCATGACTTTTTTATGACATTTTGGACGTCATACTATACTATGACGTTTTTATGACATTTTGGACGTCATACTATACTATGACTTTTTTTATGGTATTTTGGACGTCATACTATACTATGACTTTTTTACGATATTTTGGACGTCATACGATACTATGACTTTTTTACGATATTTTGGACGTCATACTATACTATGACTTTTTTACGATATTTTGGACGTCATAGTATACTATGACTTTTTTTTATGATATTTTGGACGTCATAGTATACTATGACTTTTTTTTATGATATTTTGGACGTCATACTATACTATGACCTTTTTATGATATTTTGGACGTCATACTATACTATGACTTTTTTATGATATTTTGGACGTCATACTATACTATGACGTTTTTATGACATTTTGGACATCATACTATACTATGACGTTTTTATGGTATTTTGGACGTCATACTATACTATGACCTTTTTATGATATTTTGGACGTCATACTATACTATGACTTTTTTATGACATTTTGGACGTCATACTATATTATGACGTTTTTATGGTATTTTGGACGTCATACTATACTATGACTTTTTTTATGATATTTTGGACGTCATACTATACCATGACTTTTTTTATGACATTTTGGACGTCATACTATACTATGACTTTTTTATGGTATTTTGGACGTCATACTATACCATGACTTTTTTATGACATTTTGGACGTCATACTATACTATGACGTTTTTATGACATTTTGGACGTCATACTATACTATGACTTTTTTTATGGTATTTTGGACGTCATACTATACTATGACTTTTTTACGATATTTTGGACGTCATACGATACTATGACTTTTTTACGATATTTTTTACGTCATACTATACCATGACTTTTTCACGATATTTTGGACGTCATAGTATACTATGACTTTTTTTTATGATATTTTGGACGTCATAGTATACTATGACTTTTTTTTATGATATTTTGGACGTCATACTATACTATGACCTTTTTATGATATTTTGGACGTCATACTATACTATGACTTTTTTATGATATTTTGGACGTCATACTATACTATGACGTTTTTATGACATTTTGGACATCATACTATACTATGACGTTTTTATGGTATTTTGGACGTCATACTATACTATGACGTTTTTATGACATTTTGGACGTCATACTATACTATGAGTTTTTTATGACATTTTGGACGTCATACTATACTATGAGTTTTTTATGATATTTTGGACGTCATACTATACTATGACCTTTTTATGATATTTTGGACGTCATACTATACTATGACTTTTTTTTGACATTTTGGACGTCATACTATATTATGACGTTTTTATGGTATTTTGGACATCATACTATACTATGACTTTTTTATGACATTTTGGACGTCATACTATACTATGACTTTTTTATGGTATTTTGGACGTCATACTATACCATGACTTTTTTATGACATTTTGGACGTCATACTATACTATGACGTTTTTATGACATTTTGGACGTCATACTATACTATGACTTTTTTATGATATTTTGGACGTCATACTATACTATGACTTTTTTTATGATATTTTGGACGTTATACTATACTATGACATTTTTATGATATTTTGGGCGTCATACTATACTATGACTTTTTTTTATGATATTTTGGACGTCATACTATACTATGACTTTTTTATGACATTTTGGACGTCATACTATACTATGACTTTTTTATGATATTTTGTATGTCATACTATACTATGACTTTTTTTATGGTATTTTGGACGTCATACTATACTATGACGTTTTTATGACATTTTGGACGTCATACTATACTATGATGTTTTTATGGTATTTTGGACGTCATACTATACTATGAGTTTTTTATGACATTTTGGACGTCATACTATACGATGACTTTTGTACGATATTTTGAACGCCATACTATACTTTGACTTTTTTACGATATTTTGGACGTCATACTATACTGTGACGTTTTTATGATATTTTGGACGTCATACTATACTGTGACTTTTTTATGATATTTTGGACGTCATACTATACTATGACTTTTTTATGACATTTTGGACGTCATACTATACTATGAGTTTTTTATGATATTTTGGACGTCATACTATACTATGACCTTTTTATGATATTTTGGACGTCATACTATACTATGACGTTTTTATGATATTTTGGACGTCATACTATACCATGACTTTTTTATGGTATTTTGGACGTCATACTATACCATGACTTTTTCATGGTATTTTGGACGTCATACTATACCATGACTTTTTTATGATATTTTGGACGTCATACTATACCATGACGTTTTTATGATATTTTGGACGTCATACTATACCATGACGTTTTTATGATATTTTGGACGTCATACTATACCATGAGTTTTTTATGATATTTTGGACGTCATACTATACTATGATTTTTTTATGATATTTTGGACGTCATACTATACTATGACTTTTTTATGATATTTTGGACGTCATACTATACTATGACTTTTTTATGATATTTTGGACGTCATACTATACTATGACTTTTTTATGATATTTTGGACGTCATACTATACTATGACTTTTTTATGATATTTTGGACGTCATACTATACCATGACTTTTTTATGACATTTTGGACGTCATACTATACCATGACTTTTTTATGACATTTTGGACGTCATACTATACCATGACTTTTTTATGACATTTTGGACGTCATACTATACCATGACTTTTTTATGACATTTTGGACGTCATACTATACTATGACTTTTTTATGATATTTTGGACGTCATACTATACCATGACTTTTTTATGACATTTTGGACGTCATACTATACCATGACTTTTTTATGACATTTTGGACGTCATACTATACTATGACTTTTTTATGATATTTTGGACGTCATACTATACCATGACTTTTTTATGACATTTTGGACGTCATACTATACCATGATTTTTTTATGATATTTTGGACGTCATACTATACTATGACATTTTCATGGTATTTTGGACATCATACTGTACTATGATATTTTATCTAGAGTCCAGGACAAGCTCAACAAAGGCTTATTCCTCTGCTCATCCACATCATCAGCACTTCTCCATCTTGTTCTCATCTCATCTCATCTTCACCACCTCTACCACCACCACCACCAGCATCTAGACCTCATGGGGGTCTCTATTCAACTATGGATTCATCACACTCCTGAAGTCATACCATCTCTACAGAGTTTAATCACCAAAGACTTTCCACGTTTTTCATTCTTATGTGCACATGTTAATAAATATTCTTTTGCTATAAAAAAAAGAGTCTGTCGTTATTGAATTAATACTTTTGATGACATACTATACTATGACTTCTTTGTGATATTTTGGACGTCATACTATACTATGACTTTTTTATGATATTTTGGACGTCTTACTATACTATGACTTTTTTATGATATTTTGGACGTCATACTATACTATGACTTTTTTATGATATTTTGGACGTCTTACTATACTATGACTTTTTTATGATATTTTGGACGTCATACTATACTATGACTTTTTTATGATATTTTGGACGTCTTACTATACTATGACTTTTTTATGATGTTTTGGACATCATACTATACTATGACTTTTTTATGGTATTTTGGACGTCATACTATACTATGAGTTTTTTATGACATTTTGGACGTCATACTATACTATGACTTTTTTATGATATTTTGGACGTCATACTATACTATGACTTTTTTACGGTATTTTGGACGTCATACTATACTATGACTTTTTTACGATATTTTGGACGTCATAGTATACTATGACTTTTTTTTATGATATTTTGGACGTCATAGTATACTATGACTTTTTTATGATATTTTGGACGTCATACTATACTATGACTTTTTTATGATGTTTTGGACGTCATAGTATACTATGACTTTTTTTTATGATATTTTGGACGTCATAGTATACTATGACCTTTTTATGATATTTTGGACATCATACTATACTATGACGTTTTTATGACATTTTGGACGTCATACTATACTATGACTTTTTTATGATATTTTGGACGTCATACTATACTATGACGTTTTTATGACATTTTGGACGTCATACTATACTATGACTTTTTTATGGTATTTTGGACATCATACTATACTATGACTTTTTTATGACATTTTGGACGTCATACTATACTATGACGTTTTTATGATATTTTGGACGTCATACTATACTATGACTTTTTAATGATATTTTGGATGTCATTCTATACTATGACTTTTTTACGATATTTTGGACGTCATACTATACTATGAGTTTTTTATGATATTTTGGACGTCATCCTATACTATGACTTTTTTTATGATATTTTGGACGTCATACTATACCATGACTTTTTTATGACATTTTGGACGTCATACTATGCTATGACTTTTTTATGATATTTTGTATGTCATACTATACTATGACTTTTTTTATGGTATTTTGGACGTCATACTATACTATGACGTTTTTATGACATTTTGGACGTCATACTATACTATGAGTTTTTTATGACATTTTGGACGTCATACTATACGATGACTTTTGTACGATATTTTGAACGCCATACTATACTTTGACTTTTTTACGATATTTTGGACGTCATACTATACTATGACTTTTTTATGATATTTTGGACGTCATACTATACTATGACTTTTTTATGACATTTTGGACGTCATACTATACTATGAGTTTTTTATGATATTTTGGACGTCATACTATACTATGACCTTTTTATTATATTTTGGACGTCATACTATACTATGACTTTTTTATGGTATTTTGGACGTCATACTATACCATGACTTTTTTATGACATTTTGGACGTCATACTATACTATGACGTTTTTATGACATTTTGGACGTCATACTATACTATGACTTTTTTTATGGTATTTTGGACGTCATACTATACTATGACTTTTTTACGATATTTTGGACGTCATACGATACTATGACTTTTTTACGATATTTTGGACGTCATACTATACTATGACTTTTTTACGATATTTTGGACGTCATAGTATACTATGACTTTTTTTTATGATATTTTGGACGTCATAGTATACTATGACTTTTTTTTATGATATTTTGGACGTCATACTATACTATGACCTTTTTATGATATTTTGGACGTCATACTATACTATGACTTTTTTATGATATTTTGGACGTCATACTATACTATGACGTTTTTATGACATTTTGGACATCATACTATACTATGACGTTTTTATGGTATTTTGGACGTCATACTATACTATGACTTTTTTATGACATTTTGGACATCATACTATACTATGACTTTTTTATGGTATTTTGGACATCATACTATACTATGACTTTTTTATGACATTTTGGACGTCATACTATACTATGACGTTTTTATGGTATTTTGGACGTCATACTATACTATGACTTTTTAATGATATTTTGGATGTCATTCTATACTATGACTTTTTTATGATATTTTGGACGTCATACTATACTATGAGTTTTTTATGATATTTTGGACGTCATCCTATACTATGACTTTTTTTATGATATTTTGGACGTCATACTATACCATGACTTTTTTATGACATTTTGGACGTCATACTATGCTATGACTTTTTTATGATATTTTGTATGTCATACTATACTATGACTTTTTTTATGGTATTTTGGACGTCATACTATACTATGACGTTTTTATGACATTTTGGACGTCATACTATACTATGAGTTTTTTATGACATTTTGGACGTCATACTATACTATGACTTTTGTACGATATTTTGAACGCCATACTATACTTTGACTTTTTTACGATATTTTGGACGTCATACTATACTATGACTTTTTTATGATATTTTGGACGTCATACTATACTATGACGTTTTTATGACATTTTGGACGTCATACTATACTATGAGTTTTTTATGATATTTTGGACGTCATACTATACTATGACCTTTTTATTATATTTTGGACGTCATACTATACTATGACTTTTTTATGACATTTTGGACGTCATACTATACTATGACTTTTTTATGGTATTTTGGACGTCATACTATACCATGACTTTTTTATGACATTTTGGACGTCATACTATACTATGACGTTTTTATGACATTTTGGACGTCATAGTATACTATGACTTTTTTTTATGATATTTTGGACGTCATAGTATACTATGACTTTTTTTTATGATATTTTGGACGTCATACTATACTATGACTTTTTTATGATATTTTGGACGTCATACTATACTATGACGTTTTTATGACATTTTGGACGTCATACTATACTATGAGTTTTTTATGATATTTTGGACGTCATACTATACTATGACCTTTTTATTATATTTTGGACGTCATACTATACTATGACTTTTTTATGGTATTTTGGACGTCATACTATACCATGACTTTTTTATGACATTTTGGACGTCATACTATACTATGACGTTTTTATGACATTTTGGACGTCATACTATACTATGACTTTTTTTATGGTATTTTGGACGTCATACTATACTATGACTTTTTTACGATATTTTGGACGTCATACGATACTATGACTTTTTTACGATATTTTGGACGTCATACTATACTATGACTTTTTTACGATATTTTGGACGTCATACTATACTATGACTTTTTTACGATATTTTGGACGTCATAGTATACTATGACTTTTTTTTATGATATTTTGGACGTCATAGTATACTATGACTTTTTTTTATGATATTTTGGACGTCATACTATACTATGACCTTTTTATGATATTTTGGACGTCATACTATACTATGACTTTTTTATGATATTTTGGACATCATACTATACTATGACGTTTTTATGACATTTTGGACATCATACTATACTATGACGTTTTTATGGTATTTTGGACGTCATACTATACTATGACTTTTTTATGACATTTTGGACATCATACTATACTATGACTTTTTTATGGTATTTTGGACATCATACTATACTATGACTTTTTTATGACATTTTGGACGTCATACTATACTATGACGTTTTTATGGTATTTTGGACGTCATACTATACTATGACTTTTTAATGATATTTTGGATGTCATTCTATACTATGACTTTTTTATGATATTTTGGACGTCATACTATACTATGAGTTTTTTATGATATTTTGGACGTCATCCTATACTATGACTTTTTTTATGATATTTTGGACGTCATACTATACCATGACTTTTTTATGACATTTTGGACGTCATACTATGCTATGACTTTTTTATGATATTTTGTATGTCATACTATACTATGACTTTTTTTATGGTATTTTGGACGTCATACTATACTATGACGTTTTTATGACATTTTGGACGTCATACTATACTATGAGTTTTTTATGACATTTTGGACGTCATACTATACTATGACTTTTGTACGATATTTTGAACGCCATACTATACTTTGACTTTTTTACGATATTTTGGACGTCATACTATACTATGACTTTTTTATGATATTTTGGACGTCATACTATACTATGACGTTTTTATGACATTTTGGACGTCATACTATACTATGAGTTTTTTATGATATTTTGGACGTCATACTATACTATGACCTTTTTATTATATTTTGGACGTCATACTATACTATGACTTTTTTATGACATTTTGGACGTCATACTATACTATGACTTTTTTATGGTATTTTGGACGTCATACTATACCATGACTTTTTTATGACATTTTGGACGTCATACTATACTATGACGTTTTTATGACATTTTGGACGTCATACTATACTATGACTTTTTTTATGGTATTTTGGACGTCATACTATACTATGACTTTTTTATGATATTTTGGATGTCATACTATACTATGACTTTTTTATGGTATTTTGGACGTCATACTATACTATGACGTTTTTATGACATTTTGGACGTCATACTATACTATGACGTTTTTATGATATTTTGGACGTCATACTATACTATGAGTTTTTTATGATATTTTGGACGTCATACTATACTATGACGTTTTTATGGTATCTTGGACGTCATACTATACTATGAGTTTTTTATGACATTTTGGACGTCATACTATACTATGACGTTTTTATGATATTTTGGACGTCATACTATACTATGACTTTTTTATGATATTTTAGACGTCATACTATACGATGACTTTTGTACGATATTTTGAACGCCATACTATACTTTGACTTTTTTACGATATTTTGGACGTCATACTATACTATGACGTTTTTATGATATTTTGGACGTCATACTATACTATGACTTTTTTATGACATTTTGGACGTCATACTATACTTTGACTTTTTTACGATATTTTGGACGTCATACTATACTATGACATTTTTACGATATTTTGGACGTCATAGTATACTATGATTTTTTTATGATATTTTGGACGTCATACTATACTATGAGTTTTTTAATGGTATTTTAGACGTCATACTATACTATGACGTTTTTATGACATTTTGGACGTCATACTATACTATGACGTTTTTATGGTATTTTGGACATCATACTATACTATGACTTTTTTATGATATTTTGGACGTCATACTATACTATGACTTTTTTATGACATTTTGGACGTCATACTATACTATGACTTTTTTATGGTATTTTGGACGTCATACTATATACTATGACGTTTTTATGGTATTTTGGACATCATACTATACTATGACTTTTTTATGATATTTTGGACGTCATACTATACTATGACTTTTTTATGACATTTTGGACGTCATACTATACTATGACGTTTTTATGACATTTTGGACGTCATACTATACTATGACTTTTTTATGGTATTTTGGACATCATACTATACTATGACGTTTTTATGATATTTTGGACGTCATACTATACTATGACTTTTTTATGGTATTTTAGACGTCATACTATACTATGACTTTTGTACGATATTTTGAACGTCATACTATACTACGACTTTTGTACGATATTTTGGACGTCATACTATACTATGAGTTTTTTATGATATTTTGGACATCATACTATACTATGACTTTTTTATGGTATTTTGGACATCATACTATACTATGACTTTTTTATGATATTTTGGACGTCATACTATACTATGACTTTTTTATGACATTTTGGAGGTCATACTATACTATGACTTTTTTATGACATTTTGGACGTCATACTATACTATGACTTTTTTATGACATTTTGGAGGTCATACTATACTATGACTTTTTTATGATATTTTGGAGGTCATACTATACTATGACGTTTTTACAGTATTTTGGACGTCATACTATACTATGACTTTTTTACGATATTTTGGACGTCATACTATACTATGACATTTTTACGATATTTTGGACGTCATACTATACTATGACTTTTTTACGATATTTTGGACGTCATACTATACTATGACTTTTTTACGATATTTTGGACGTCATAGTATACTATGACTTTTTTTTATGATATTTTGGATGTCATACTATACTATGACCTTTTTATGATATTTTGGACGTCATACTATACTATGACGTTTTTATGACATTTTGGACGTCATACTATACTATGACGTTTTTATGACATTTTGGACGTCATACTATGACTTTTTTATGATATTTTGGAGGTCATACTATACTATGACTTTTTTATGACATTTTGGACGTCATACTATACTATGACGTTTTTATGACATTTTGGACGTCATACTATACTATGACGTTTTTATGACATTTTGGACGTCATACTATACTATGACGTTTTTATGGGATTTTGGACATCATACTATACTATGACGTTTTTATGACATTTTGGACGTCATACTATACTATGACGTTTTTATGGGATTTTGGACGTCATACTATACTATGACTTTTTTATGGTATTTTGGACGTCATACTATACTATGACTTTTTTATGATATTTTGGACGTCATACTATACTATGACTTTTTTTTATGATATTTTAGACGTCATACTATACTATGACTTTTGTACGATATTTTGAACGTCATACTGTACTATGAGTTTTTTATGATATTTTGGACATCATACTATACTATGACTTTTGTATGATATTTTGGACGTCATACTATACTATGACTTTTGTATGATATTTTGGACGTCATACTATACTATGACTTTTTCATGATATTTTGGACGTCATACTATACTATGACTTTTTTATGATATTTTGGACGTCATACTATACTATGAGTTTTTTATGATATTTTGGACGTCATACTATACTATGACTTTTTTATGATATTTTGGAGGTCATACTATACTATGACTTTTTTATGACATTTTGGAGGTCATACTATACTATGACTTTTTTATGACATTTTGGAGGTCATACTATACTATGACTTTTTTATGATATTTTGGAGGTCATACTATACTATGACTTTTTTACGATATTTTGGACGTCATAGTATACTATGACTTTTTTACGATATTTTGGACGTCATACTATACTATGACGTTTTTACGATATTTTGGACGTCATACTATACTATGACGTTTTTATGACATTTTGGACGTCATACTATACTATGACTTTTTTATGATATTTTGGACGTCATACTATACTATGACTTTTTTATGACATTTTGGACGTCATACTATACTATGACTTTTTCATGATATTTTGGACGTTATACTATACTATGAGTTTTTTATGATATTTTGGACGTCATACTATACTATGACTTTTTATGATATTTTGGACGTCATACTATACTATGACCTTTTTATGATATTTTGGAGGTCATACTATACTATGACTTTTTTATGACATTTTGGAGGTCATACTATACTATGACTTTTTTATGACATTTTGGAGGTCATACTATACTATGACGTTTTTATGATATTTTGGACGTCATACTATACTATGACGTTTTTACGGTATTTTGGACGTCATACTATACTATGACTTTTTTACGATATTTTGGACGTCATACTATACTATGACTTTTTTACGATATTTTGGACGTCATACTATACTATGACTTTTTTACGATATTTTGGACGTCATAGTATACTATGACTTTTTTTTACGATATTTTGGACGTCATAGTATACTATGACTTTTTTTTATGATATTTTGGACGTCATACTATACTATGACTTTTTTATGATATTTTGAACGTCATACTATACTATGACTTTTTTATGATATTTTGGACGTCATGCTATACTATGACTTTTTCATGATATTTTGGACATCATGCTATACTATGACTTTTTTATGATATTTCGGACGTCAGGCTATACTATGACTTTTTTATGATATTTCGGACGTCAGGCTATACTATGACTTTTGTATGGTATTTTGGACGTCATACTATACTATGACGTTTTTATGATATTTTGGACATCATACTATACTATGACTTTTTTATGATATTTTGGATGTCATACTATACTACGACTTTTTTATGATATTTTGGACGTCATACTATACTATGACTTTTTTAATGATATTTTGGACATCATACTATACTATGACTTTTTTATGATATTTTGGACGTCAGGCTATACTATGACTTTTTTATGATATTTTGGACTTCATACTATACTATGACTTTTTATGACATTTTATCTGGAGTCCAGGACAAGCTCAACAAAGGCTTATTCCTCTGCTCATCCACATCATCAGCACTTCTCCATCTTGTTCTCATCTCATCTTCACCACCTCTACCACCACCACCAGCATCTAGACCTCATGGGGGTCTCTATTCAACTATGGATTCATCACACTCCTGAAGTCATACCATCTCTACAGAGTTTAATCACCAAAGACTTTCCACGTTTTTCATTCTCATGTGCACATGTTAATAAATATTCTTTTGCTGTAAAAAAAAAAAGAGTCTGTCGTTATTGAATTAATACTTTTGATGACATACTATACTATGACTTTTTTATGATGTTTTGGACGTCATACTATACTATGACTTTTTTTATGGTATTTTGGACGTCATACTATACTATGACATTTTTATGATGTTTTGGACGTCATACTATACTATGACTTTTTTATGATATTTTGGACGTCATACTATACTATGACTTTTTTATGATATTTTGGACGTCATACTATACTATGACTTTTTTATGATATTTTGGACGTCATACTATACTATGTCTTTTTTATGATATTTTGGACGTCATACTATACTATGACTTTTTTATGATATTTTGGACATCATACTATACTATGACTTTTTTATGACATTTTGGACGTCATACTATACTATGACGTTTTTATGACATTTTGGACGTCATACTATACTATGACGTTTTTATGGTATTTTGGACATCATACTATACTATGAGTTTTTTATGGTATTTTGGACGTCATACTATACTATGAGTTTTTTATGATATTTTGGACGTCATACTATACTATGACCTTTTTATGATATTTTGGACGTCATACTATACTATGACTTTTTTATGATATTTTGGAGGTCATACTATACTATGACTTTTTTATGACATTTTGGAGGTCATACTATACTATGACGTTTTTATGACATTTTGGACGTCATACTATACTATGACTTTTTTACGGTATTTTGGACGTCATACTATACTATGACTTTCTTACGATATTTTGGACGTCATACTATACTATGACTTTTTTACGATATTTTGGACGTCATACTATACTATGACTTTTTTACGATATTTTGGACGTCATAGTATACTATGACTTTTTTTTATGATATTTTGGACGTCATACTATACTATGACCTTTTTATGATATTTTGGACGTCATACTATACTATGACGTTTTTATGACATTTTGGACGTCATGCTATACTATGACGTTTTTATGACATTTTGGACGTCATGCTATACTATGACTTTTTTATGATATTTTGGACATCATGCTATACTATGACGTTTTTATGACATTTTGGACGTCATGCTATACTATGACGTTTTTATGACATTTTGGATGTCATACTATACTATGACTTTTTTATGATATTTTGGACGTCATACTATACTATGACGTTTTTATGACATTTTGGACGTCATGCTATACTATGACTTTTTTATGATATTTTGGACATCATGCTATACTATGACTTTTTTATGATATTTCGGACGTCAGGCTATACTATGACTTTTTTATGATATTTCGGACGTCAGGCTATACTATGACTTTTTTATGGTATTTTGGACATCATACTATACTATGACTTTTTTATGATATTTTGGACGTCATACTATACTGTGACATTTTTATGATATTTTGGACGTCATACTATACTATGACGTTTTTATGGTATTTTGGACATCATACTATACTATGGCTTTTTTAATGATATTTTGGACATCATACTATACTATGACTTTTTTATGGTATTTTGGACATCATACTATACTATGGCTTTTTTAATGATATTTTGGACATCATACTATACTATGACTTTTTTATGACATTTTGGACGTCATACTATACTATGACTTTTTTATGATATTTTGGACGTCATACTATACTATGACGTTTTTATGGTATTTTGGATGTCATACTATACTATGACTTTTTTATGATATTTTGGACGTCATACTATACTATGACGTTTTTATGATATTTTGGACGTCATACTATACTATGACTTTTTTATGATATTTTGGATGTCATACTATACTATGACTTTTTTATGATATTTTGGATGTCATACTATACTATGACTTTTTTATGATATTTTGGACGTCATACTATACTATGACGTTTTTATGGTATTTTGGACATCATACTATACTATGGCTTTTTTAATGATATTTTGGACATCATACTATACTATGACTTTTTTATGGTATTTTGGACATCATACTATACTATGGCTTTTTTAATGATATTTTGGACATCATACTATACTATGACTTTTTTATGACATTTTGGACGTCATACTATACTATGACTTTTTTAATGATATTTTGGACATCATACTATACTATGACTTTTTTATGGTATTTTGGACATCATACTATACTATGACTTTTTTTATGATATTTTGGACGTCATACTATACTATGACGTTTTTATGATATTTTGGACGTCATACTATACTATGACTTTTTTATGATATTTTGGACGTCATACTATACTATGACTTTTTTATGACATTTTGGACGTCATACTATACTATGACTTTTTTAATGATATTTTGGACATCATACTATACTATGACTTTTTTATGGTATTTTGGACTTCATACTATACTATGACTTTTTTATGGTATTTTGGACATCATACTATACTATGACTTTTTTATGGTATTTTGGACTTCATACTATACTATGACTTCTTTGTGATATTTTGGACGTCATACTATACTATGACTTTTTTATGATATTTTGGACTTCATACTATACTATGACGTTTTTATGACATTTTATCTGGAGTCCAGGACAAGCTCAACAAAGGCTTATTCCTCTGCTCATCCACATCATCAGCACTTCTCCATCTTGTTCTCATCTCATCTTCACCACCTCTACCACCACCACCAGCATGTAGAGCCCATGGGGGTCTCTATTCAACTATGGATTCATCACACTCCTGAAGTCATACCATCTCTACAGAGTTTAATCACCAAAGACTTTCCACGTTTTTCATTCTCATGTGCACATGTTAATAAATATTCTTTTGCTGTAAAAAAAAAAGAGTCTGTCGTTATTGAATTAATACTTTTGATGACATACTATACTATGACTTTTTTATGGTATTTTGGACGTCATACTATACTATGACATTTTTTATGGTATTTTGGACGTCATACTATACTATGACATTTTTATGATGTTTTGGACGTCATACTATACTATGACTTTTTTTATGGTATTTTGGACGTCATACTATACTATGACATTTTTATGATGTTTTGGACGTCATACTATACTATGACTTTTTTATGATATTTTGGACGTCAGACTATACTATGACTTTTTTATGATATTTCGGACGTCAGGCTATACTATGACTTTTTTATGACATTTCGGACGTCATGCTATACTATGACTTTTTTATGACATTTTGGACGTCATACTATACTATGACATTTTTATGGTATTTTGGATGTCATTTTTATGAAATAGTACACTATGACTTTTTTAATTACATTTGTACGACACACTATCCTATAACCTTTTTATGACATATTACACTTGAACTTTGTTTTAGAACACTATACTATGGCGTTTTTATGGTATTTTGGACATCATACTAAACTATGACTTTTTTATGAATATTTCATGACATGTCATACTTTTTTATGACATATTATACCTTTGATGATATAATAACTTCTTTGTTAAGGTAATATCTCAAAAAGTTACTCATATTTGACTAAATTTTGGCAAAATATGTAGTTACTGATTTCTGGTTTTGATATCCAGGGCAGTCTGATAATTCCTTGAGAATCATTTTAATCAACCCATCAGCTCTTCTGCAGAAGAATCAGTTCATCTGAATTGCACGCAGCAAGCATCAGCAACATGATCTGTGTGAACAAAGTGCCTCTTTGCACATGCATACTGTCCATTAGAAAATAAAATCCTGACAGTTAGTGACCTTGGTGCGGTGCAGAGCTCTTTGAGGCAGGGGAAGGAGTGCACAGTCTTGCGGCGTTCCTTCTTCTCTCTGCGAACCCTCAGCTCCTCCAGAGTTCGCAGCTCCTCCACCCGAGCTGTGAGGCTGTCCACCTGACTCTGCAAGGTCTCCATGGTGCCAGTCAACCTGTGCACACACACAAATGTTTGTTCAGTGCTGCTTGTCTTTATTAAGGTGACTTAATTCTCTGTTTGATTAACATACCATTCTCCTAAAGCTGCAGTGATCCACTGTTACAACATAAAGAATGTGCAGGAGCATACTCAGAGAGAACAGAGGCAGCCATTGAAATCATTAGTATTAAGGCCACTAGTATGATTTGTACGTAACTTTAATCCCTGATTGTGATTATGAAATTGCTTAAGAGAGCAAAAATGTTAAGTCTACTGAAGTTTCCCTGGTAGAGGGGATGGCCTGTTAACAACTGTTGTAACGTTAGCAAAAACTGTTGAGAAATTCAAATGATCTGTGACATCGTTCTTGTTCCAGAAATGTTTCTCCACAGCGTATGGTCACCTGTCTATTTTTTGCTGCGAGGCCTTGCTCTCCAGCACCAGTTTCTCATTGGTGATCTCCAGCTCTCTGGCAGTCACATCCAGCTGTTCGTACACCTTCGCGTGCTGCTCGTTCATCTCCCTCAACATGTCCAGCTGCTTGGACAGGTGCTGCAGGAAGACAAGGTCAACATTTAAATGAGTGGCATAGCAGTTCATCCAACACACTGATACTCATACTATACTTCCTCATTTTCATGACATTTTTCATGGCGTACTGAACTACGACTTTTTATATAGCATTTTTATGGCATACTGTACAAGGGCATTTTAATTTTATTTCTGAAATGCTTTGGCATACTTTGCTATGACAGATTTTATGAGCCATGACTATGCCATGACTTTTTATTTTTAGCATACTACACTTTCTGACTTTTTTTGGCATACTATACTATGACATTTTTCTAAAGCATTTTTATGACTTACTGTACTATGACATTTTTTGACATATTTTTTGTATGTCCTTTTATATTGCATCAATTTTGCCCCAATTTTGACACATTTGATGATCATTACATTCTTGTGACTGAAAAATCCTGCTAAAATAATTTCTGGTCGATGTGTTCAAAGAGGTCTGTATGCCTTGTTTTCTTAATTATTTATTTATATATTTATTTTGTATTTTGTTTGTTTGTTTATTGGTCTGTTTTTTTTTTCTTTGTTTTTTGTGCTTTGTTGTATTTTAGGTAGCCTTGTGTAACATCTTGACCAATGGACTACAGATGGAAAATAGCCTTTTGGCTAATTCTGGCATTTTTATACCATGTGGATGTCCCTTCTTAAATAAACTAAACTAAACTAAACACATTTAATGGAATTTTTAAGGCTACTATACTATATTTTTTTACATATTTAATGGCATATCTTTAGCATACTGTACTTAGTGACTTTTTCAGCATTTCATTAGATATCTAACATACTATACTATGATTTTATTATGACATAGTTTTAGAGTACTATACTATGACCTTTTAAACTTCCCAATGCAGAACTCCTGTGAGAACTACAGACCTTTTTTTCTGTTTGCATTAGCACCATCAACAGAAACACTGACGTGACGTAAAGCGTTCGATGGTTGGTATAGCACAGTCACAGAGAGTTCCTACTTTGAAATAGGAGCTAAAATGTCCCTCAAAACAGTGTTTCAATAACAAAAATGTGCACCTGTGTTCTTGCAGTGCAGACACATTAAAAAAAGGGATCCTTAAAAGTATGAACAAGCTGCTCCAGTCTGAAAACACCATCTTACAAGAGTACATCAGACAATAAAAGTTGAAGACCACCTGTACAGTGTAAATTTAATGACATCCATCTCTTGTTTTTGTGAATGCTGAATGAACTCAATTTAAGTTATTTTGGACTCAACTCAACAAATGCATTGTGATGTGTTTGGCTGAAAGTCTAGAAGACACTGATGTGACACATAACAGACATTTGCACTTGTCTGAAACACACACTCATGACAGTAACAGTGTCTCTTTGTTTCATGTGATTCACTCAGAGTTGTGTACACTCATCCTCAGCCAAACTTCTGACTAATAAGGACTCCGGTCCTTTCATGTTCACACAACAAACACTTCTGGTTCTCCTTGCTATGTTTTTTCTTTCCCTGTGCTCCAATAATTAGCAGAGGAACAATATGTGGGACAAGCGTACCTCTATCTCCTGCACTTGCTCCTCATTGTTGATGTACATCTGTTGCAGGGAGTCCTCCAGCTCCTTGTTGCGTTCCAGGAGAGTCTTGCCGAGCTCGGCTGCCAAGTGCAAGTCTGACGGGAGCCAGGAGAGAAGAGCAGACATAAACAGCAGAAAGTGGAGGATTAAACTCACAGTGTCCAACTTTTTCTTGAGGATTTGGACACGTGCAGCTCTCACTGCAGCTGAGGCACCCTCCCTGATCAGGCTACCTTCAGTTAATGATGAAGTTAAGATGGGTAAACAGAACATCCTGTCCTTGATTGAACCCTCTGAGGTTTCTAAAATCCTGATTTTTCTGGCCTGTTTTCTGTCAAGATGTGTTCATGAAGGCTGAGATAAGAGAGAGGTTTTTTAAACTGACTATTAATGAGAAGCTAAAGCCATGACAGCATCTAAACACAACACGCTGCAAGAAACTATCAGACCCTGCAGATTTAATCACAATACTTTCCTCCACTGATCATACTGACACGAACCTGTAGCCATCTGCACACCAGGGGGTTCTGAGCACTGACACCAGCACAGACGCCTCCCTCACAGTCGCTGTGTTTTTACAACACAGCTTGAAACATACATTATTCATCTCCTCTGCTGAAAAGAAGCCTAGCTGAGCTGAAGAGGAGGAGGAGGAGGAGGAGGAGAATCCTGCTGGCTCTGCATACTTGGAGCGCATAACAACACAGCAGTGGAGGAGCGGAGAGACGGGAAGACACAGAGGGAGCCTTTGACACCCATTACTGGACATGAATGCAGTGTTTTATCACCACAGCGCTGGGCGTGAGCAATGACAGGAACACACACACGCGTGCGACAGTGTAGGTGTGAAACACAAGAGATGAGATGTAGTTTACTGAGTTACTGTACGCCTGAATGCACCTGGAATCTGTTTTAGCTTTTCACCCTAAAATCAAAAGTACATATTTTTCCTTTTAACCGTGGTGCTGTTTGTCAGTCTAGATTGTTTTTGTGTTGTCTCTGCATATGTATGCAGACAAAATGTTGGTACTGGAAGCACTCTGGCGTTTGTTTGTAGTCTGTTTGTAGAGCAGTGTTGACAATCACATTTAAACGTCAGGTAAACAGGCAGTAGAGAAGCAGAAGTCAGTCTCAGAACACATCAGCTTCCTTAATTTATCTGCGTTCATATGCAGCTGTCTCTTCATAGGGACGACCTAAAATGACCTGGCACACTCTATCATCACTTCCAGACTTGATTACAGCAATAACCATCTCGACAGATCATCATCCAAAACTCTCAAGAAACTACAATATATCCAAAATTCAGCTGCACGTCTTCTCACACACTCTCGCGTCCCTGACCACATCCTTCATAACCTTCACCCCCAGCGTATCCACTTCAAACTCCTCCTCATCACCTATAAAGCTCTCCACAACCTGGCTCCCTCCGACCTATCTGAGCTCCTCCACCTGCACACTCCCCTCCGTACTCTCAGGTCTGCCACGTCTGGCCTAATTTACAACATCGCATTGCAGCAGGGTTCAAATATCCGCTGCATTGGTGGGTTTGTCTTTACTGGTTTGTTGTGAAATATCGGCCCTAACCCCCACAGGCTTATTGTCGTCTCACAGATGGCCAGTGGTTTCAGAGACTGAGTTTGGTGTGAGGTACCGAGTGTTGGAGATATAATAATAATAATAATAATAATAATAATAATAATAATAATAACTTTATTTATATAGCACCTTTAAAAACTGAGTTTACAAAGTGCTTTGACAGACAAAGCAGAAGGGCACAACAGCAGGATACCCAGGAGTAAAAAATTAACAACAGAGGGCCAAACAAAGGAGGACAGAATTCAGCTGTAGAGATGTCTGACTTCTCTTTAATATAATGGAACTAGATGGCACTCAGCTTGTGGTGCTCAAAGCGCCAAAAAATACATTTGAAAAACTCAACATCAATGTCTCTTTCCAGAAATCATGACCTGGTTACTCAAGATAATCCACAGACCTTGTTGTGAGCAGTTTCAGGTCAGGACTATAATCGTTATACAGAACTACACCAGCCAACCGCATCACTGAGCAGAAGGAAACATGCATCTACTGCTAGCTCACCTAGCACCACTGAGCTAGCTAACGTTACAGCTCAGCCGGGGAGGATGCCATTAATGTCTCCTTCATGAGTAGATGCACAGTTCCTTCTCCACAGTGATACAATGTGCTGGTGTAGCTCATCTTGACACTTTGAAACCTGGAGTGACATCACTTTTCATGTACTGCATTCAGACGCCTTTGGCAAATACTTACACCTTTGAGCCCTGAGCAAATTGGTGCAATTTCTTTCAAAAACATGGGGAAAAAAGGCAATGAGCAACTTGATAAAAATGTTTTACAAAAAAATTAGAAAGTTATTCTTAAAAATAGGGGAAAAAAAGAAAAAAGCTAGGAAAAAATAAACCATACATTTTCAAAACTCAACAGCAATGTCGCTTTCCACAAATCACGATCCGGCTACTTAACCCTTTAAAACCTGAGCAAATTGGCTTGATTTCTTTTAAAAACATGGGAAGAAAGCAATGAGAGAAAAAAATACCAAAAAATGAGCAAGAAATTAGTTAAAAAAGAAAATTAAAAACAAGAAAATGAGCAAAAGAAAGAAAGAAAGACAAAAAGAAAGTTCAATACAAACAAATGATGTACTTAAAAATTATAATTATCCTGCAATATAACTTTAAAATTTAATAATAACAGTTATAAATATATTTTTTCCTAGTTTTTTTCTTTTTCCATATTTAAAAACATTTTTTTTTTTAATCACGTTGCTCATTGCCTTTTTCCCCATGTTTTTGAAAGAAACAGCACCAATTTGCTCAGGGTTCAAAAGTTTACATATTTGCAAAACACGTCTGAAAGCAGCGCAAGAAAAGTGATGTCACTCCAGGTTTCAAACGGTTAAGATGAACTACGCCAGCAAGTCGTATCACTGCACAGAAGGAAGCGTGCATCTACTCACAGAGGAGAGGCTCATGTTTGTGTCAGTGTGAGATGTAAACATTAATGGCGTCCTACTCCACTGAGCTGTAACATTAGCTAGCTCAGTGATGCTAGGTGAGCTAGCAGCGGATGCACGCTTCCATCTGCTCAGTGATACAGTTGGTGGGTGCAGTTTGGTATAAAGAAAATAGTTCCTACATGAAACTGCTCACAACAAGGTCTGTGGATTATTGTGAGTAACCAGGTCATGATTTCTGGAAAGAAACATTGCTGTTTTCAAATGTATTTTTTTGGCACTTTGAGCACCACAAGCTGAGTGCCATCTAGTTCCATTATATTGGAGAGAAGGCAGACATCTCTACAGCTGATATCTCCAACACTCGACGACTCACACCAAAACAATCTAGACTGATAAACAGCACTGCAGGTGAGAGGAAAAATATGTGTGTTTGCTTTGTGGTGAACTGTCCCTTTAACAGGCATTATTAGCTCACACACTTAGGTGGTTACATTTGCCTCCGATGCTGTGGAGGGAGGCAGGGACAGGCTGTAACTTCCTGTTTCAACAATGCAGAACTGATAGGCAAACTGCTGAGTGATAATAAGCTGAGTGAGAGCGTGTGAGGCGAGCGCACAGCGAGGCCTCCACCCCCCGAGATCCAACTCAGTCACAGCGCTGTTTCTGTCCCTGAGGGCCGACACGTGCCGCGTCTTAGTTATGTAATTTCAGAAATGTGTGCACATATCAGAGGAGCAAGAGGCCGTGCTGAGGAAATACCAACCTCCACACATCTAATGGCTGTCACAGTTACAGTTACGACATCTCTCCACCACTGTCCTCACGTTCACTCGCATGACGACAAAAACATGACATCACCACAGCACCATCTGCCCAGACAGACTTCATATGTTTGCCAGATCATAATGGACACAGGGGTCACCAAATCTCAGAGCTGGCAGACGAGGAGTTGCATAACAGCGGCATTTCTGGGGCAAAATCATGAGCGCATGCAGGATGACGTGTGCTCGAAGCCTCCACTCTGACCCCAAAGCCTAGAATCTCTGATCCCCACTAAGGAGGTCTGGTCTGGGGCTCCCTAATCAGATCAGCAGGGGGCTTAATGACTTCAAGCTCCACGCTGAATAACGCTGAGATGAGATACAGACTGCATGGCGACACACACACACACACAAATACTGTACACACACACACACAGCAGAATCCACCTGCCTCTGCGTACAATGCGATGATGAAACACAAAGCTGCTTTAGCTCTCTGGGTCAGCAGGTAATCAGAGGATGGGGTGATGCTGAGGCGAGCGCTGCGGAGGGACACACTCAGCAGGACGCACATCTCTCCTCTGAGACACACGGTCGATGACATGCGTCCATTTAACTGAGGAGGCTGATCACACACTGCTGCATCACATTATGTAAATGTGTAAAGGAAACACCTCCATGTTCATTTAAGGTCACAGGCACGACTGCTGGACATGAGGAGTACAAGGCAATGGGCTCCTGGGCGTGGATATGCAAATGGCCCCTGCACCTTTAGTTTAGTTTAGTTTATTTCGGTCATTTTCCAACTTATAAAACACAAATACACAGGTAGATAGACAATATATAAACATGAAGTTAATGTTTTTTTAGCATTATGAAAAACAAAACAAAGCCTCCATGCATCAGGGGCCAGGTCACAGGGGCAGCAGGCTGAGCAAAGCACCCCAGACATCCCTCTCCCCAGCAACACTTTCCAGCTCCTCCTGGGGGACCCCAAGGCGTTCCCAGGCCAGATGAGATATGTAGTCCCTCCAGCGTGTTCTGGGTCTGCCCCAGGGCCTCCTCAAGTTGTTGGACATGCCCGGGACACCTCTAACAGGAGGCATCCTGATCAGATGCCCGAACCACCTCAACTAACCCTTTTCAACACGAAGGAGCAGCGGCTCTACTCCGAGCTCCCTCTGGATGTCCGAGCTCCTCCCCCTATCTCTAAGGCTGAGCCCAGACACCCCACGGAGGAAACTCGACCGCTTGTATCCGCGATCTCATTCTTTGGTCACTACCCAGAGCTCATGACCATAGGTGAGGGTTGGGACGTAGATGGACCAGTAAATCGAAAGCTTCGCCTTCTGGCTCAGCTCCCTCTTCACCACAAACCTGCAGAAGCCGCACCAAACCGCCGATCCATCTCACGCTCCGTTCTACCCTCACTCGTGAGTCGTGAACAAGACCAAGAGATACTTGAACTCCCTCACTTGAGGCAGTAACTCTCTGTAATCCTCCGTTTTCCAGCAGAGACCCACGGCCTCAGATTTGGAGGTACTGATTCTCATTATGACCGCTTCACACTCGGCTGCAATCCGCCCCAGTGCATGCTGGAGGTCGCGATGACAAAACAAAACAAAACAGGACCGAAAAGGTGTCGGCTGAAGCCTCAGCTTATCACACCTACACTTTTATTATTCATTACTTTTGTCAGCTCCCTTTAAATCATGCAGAACAATAAGGAACTGACAGAGCTGCGTATATATCCATAACATAGGCCCAAATATCCCAAACACATTTCATGTACACTCCACTTCAGTTTTATATTTGTGTGTATTACACACTTCGATTTCTGTTTCTAACCATCAGTGTGGCTTTAGGAGTTATCGATCTGCACTCTCTGACATTCTCTGATTTGAAACAACGTCTGGACACAGTCTGCTAACATGCTGATGTTTGCTTCGTACATTAGCGACGCTATTTTAAGATCCACACGTTCACTAAATTTGAGTGCCTGTGACTTTATGAATAATTCATTTGTCAGTTTGCGATAATCAGCTCTGTTAATGATTCTGATGGCTCTCGTCTGAAGCAAGAAAATCAGATTTGTGACTTGTATGGAAGAATGAATGGTACAGTATATGTAATGGATTTTGGACTTTGATATTTAGGTTTTAACATGATTAACGTGCGGTTTCCAGGATAATTTCTCCCCAAAATCTGTTACATACTCTCTTTCTATCTCAATATTATGTTTCATAATCTGTACTTGCTCCTACATTGGAGCACAACACACACTTTGAGGGTGTTTTGCCTCTTTCTTTGTCATTGTTTTGCATCTCTTTGTTGTCGTTATGCATCTTTTTGTGGTTGTGTATCTTTCTTTGGTGTCTCCAGCATCTCTCTGTGGTCATTTCGAGTCTCTTCCTGGTCATTTCGAGTCTCTTCCTGGTCACTATGTGTTAATTTGACTGACATTTCACAGTTAAAGAACAAGGTTCGGCCTGGACAGTAATCCAATCATGCTGCTGGCCTGTTTCCAGGTGTCACAAAATCGATCACTGCTTCGACGTGTCTGCATTTTTTCCTCCTCACACACACTGAATAACGCCACACACTCTCACAGATGCTTTCACATCCCTCTGAATGCAGTGTTGATAGATTAAAATAAGAAAAGCTAGGAGGAAGGAGAGGAGTGCTGTGACCCTGCAGATGAAACAGAGGCAACATTCACTCAGTCAGACAGCAGGACTATTCTGGGATACATCACTGACAAGATCAACATAATGGGCAGAGGAGGACAGACAGAGAGACAGAGACATACAGGGGTTTACAGTCTTCATATCACTCGTGCATGAGATGAGCTTCACAGTGGAGGCACCCTCCTCCCTGCATTTCCATCCACCCCCTCTTGCATGGATCCAAACGCCAACACCAGTGACTGTGACGGGGCATTGTTACATCCACACACACACACACACACACACACACCTAAGACATGAGGACTGATGTCTCACCTTGCTCCAGGTCCCGCTGGTCGTACCACGGCTCCTCTTCCTCCGTCACAAACTCCTCCATCCTTCCTGCTCGGAGCATCGATGCTGATGAACTTCTCCTCTTCTTCCTCACCGGTGATGTGATGTGCTAATTCACTGACTGCTCCCCCGGAAGTGACAGCAAACAACAGCGGCGCAGCCTCCCCCCCAAGTGTGTGTCCCTCAGAAACAAATGACTTGGAGAGAAAATCCCGGCAGGTAGCGCACCTGCTCCCTCTTCTTCTTCTTCTCCTTCTTCTTCTTCTTGAACCACTTCCGGTCGTCCCCACCTGCAGAGCTGGGATGAAAGAGTGTGTGCAGCAGCTGATGGAGGTGGAGAGTGTTCCAGTGTTTCTTGTGTTGGTCTCATCAGTGTGTGATGTGCAGCAGCAGCAGCAGCAGCTCGGCCCTGCAGGCGCTGCTCGCTGCTCAGTGGCTGAACGCTGCTGATGCGTTCAAATGCCGTCGGAAATGCAGCCTCCGATGTGGGCACTTCAATTTCTAATCCTCCTCCTGCAGCCCTGCAGAAATATTTCAATACTGCATTGACACCATCATGAACCTAGATTATTTTAAGTTGAAATGTGACATTAATATCATATTTTTTTTAATATCCAACTGTTTGAAAGCCAGAAAGTAAACCTACTTCCCAACACCAGATGCCCTGTCTTTGACACTGTAGTTTTAAGATGCAGAAATTTAAGATGGGATATGAAACAATAAATTACATATATTAAGCTGCCATCCTCTTGTTAAAGGTCCAGTGTGTAAAATTTAGGGGGATATATGGCAGAAATTACAACCCTTAATTCCAGAAAAGTTGAGATGATGTGCAAAATGTAAATAAAAACAGAATGCAGTGATTTGCAAATCTTGTTTGACCTTTTTTCAGCTGAACATGACAAGATATTTGACGTTCAAACTGATGAACCTTACTGTTTTTTGTAATTTGTACTTAAAACACTTTATAATATCCTCATGAATTTTTGTTTGTTTTGCATTTTTAATTTCTCCTCGCTATTTGGGATCACTTGTACCCAATAAGTATAAAAACCTAAACATTGTCAACAATAGTCCCAGTGTCCTCAAATGGGACGAGACTAAAGTCCCAATGTCTTCAAACAAGTACTTCCTGTTTAACAGCATCTTAGCTTGTTATTGTTGCTAAAATTAGTCACATTTATATTCTGTATCAAACTACAAATATTATTAATCATAAATAAACAAGTTTCAGCCATAAAATGTGATCAGGTTTTGGACCTTGTCCACTTTTGTGTCGGGATCAGCTGCAGACTGACTTGGCAGAGATGGCTGCCATCTTGTTTTTACATGGATTAGTGTGTTGTAGTCTTACTACCACTAGATGGCACAAAAAAGTGTCCATGAACAAGGACAGCAGGTCTAAGTTAAGTAGAATGAAGTATAAGGTCAAGTAAACTCAAAATGTGATGTCCTCATGAGGACACAGGGCCTCAGGAGGATATGATGCACATATGTTTAATATTTTCATATACTTCCTATTTTCTTTCAGTTATCTATGTTTAACTAACAACTAGCAACTGTAATGTGTCCCAGTTTTTCCTCTGGGATCAAAAAAACTCCCCAAAACACCCCTTTAACAGGGAAAAATAGTAGAAATCTCAGGAAGAGCACCTGAGGAGGGATCCATCGTCCATGACGGACAAATGTGCAATAGAAGTCGTGTACAAAACAGATCAATGTACTAAAAATATATAGATCCATATGACAAAATGATATATTAAACAGGGGAGAGACGGACAGAGATGCACAGCAAACAGTAATGACAACAGCATTAATTTTGCTAATAATATTGTAGTATTAAAAGCATTTCGGTAGGTTTTTTCATTACATTTATTCAGGATTTGAATGTGTCCCTTACATGGGACACCACACACACTACTGCCATGTTTTCTTTATTAAATGTAATGATTTTTTACTCTGTATATCACTTACTGTTATTGTCAAAAATATAGGTAAATCAAAGTCCTAAGTTACAGTGGGCACCTGAAGGCAGCACAGTCAAGGTGACGTCACCGTCTATTTGCCAGCGTCCCTGGCACGGACATCTCCTCCTCCTCCTCCTCCTCCTCCTCCCTCCCTTCCTCCCTTCCTCCCCCCCAGTTTAATTGTCCAGTATAAGACATGAGCGCAGATGAATTAACACACAGTCATCAGTCTGTTTCTGTTCAGCAGAGACTTTATTGTAAACATTTGGGAGCAAAGAGAACAAAAACCACAGCTGCTCACACACACAGCCGGGGCCTCTGTGTCCATCGTGCCTCCAGGACTCTTTGGGTTTCCTTCTGACTGTGGAGACACACACTGCAGCCTCTCACACACGGACAGGCACTAGAACTAAACAACACGTCGCTAAAAAACACAAACATCCTGCAGAAATGATCCCTTTGCTACGAGACGTAACAACCGAAGATAAAACTGAACCCATCTTTAAATAAAACATTAACAGGACAGCTCACATCATACAGTATCCATATTTCCATTTACTCTGTTCTTTGTCCTGCAGTCCAAATAAAAAGTCTGTAGCAGCAGTGAAATATCTCTGAGGCCTCCACAACACAGACCTGCCTGGTTGGTGTCGAACATGAAAACATTATTCAGTGTTCTTCTACGTTCTGTCCCCATTAACGTCACATGATGTCATCTTTACATTACTGATGACCACAATGTGTTTCTAGCAATGCTAGCCGTCTGCTGCTCCGTCCATCACTTTGGTCCAGACTGGGTGTCTCACATGGTCTCCAGAGGACAAACCTGAATGACTCTGGTGATCCTCGGACCGTTCATAAAGCACCATCATTTTAATCCATCAACTCAAAGCGTTTAGTGTCAATTAGCACGTGTTACCTTTCAAACAGAACCATCATCGACTCTGTTTACATGCACACTAATATTCCACTGTTATTCTGAATATGACATCTTCCGAAACTGATACAGGTCATGTAAACAGTACATTTCTTTTGGATATTCAGAATTACGCCTCGTTGCGAATGAAGTATTTTCAGATTAAGAAACATGGAATACGCTGATATTATTCAGGTATTAGCAGCATCCTTTGGACATGTCTATAGTGTATTCAGAATATGTGTCACAATGAGGGTTTTTACAGCAGTTTGCGACACACATCCTCTGCCTGTTTGGCTCTCTGCGTCGTCATGGATATGTTGTACATTAACAAACTCACAAACAGTTTTCATATATATATCAACAGGTTTTTAGATATGCACAAATATCGCAACACTTTTCAAGAGGGTGGTTCAAGGAATGAAAGAGGGAGGCTCTGTTTGCACACTTTCCTATCGTTCCACTTCTCCATATTCTGACGTGATAAACAACATGTTTACACATGTTAAACACAGTATGCACATAAATATCATGTAACCAGCTCAGTAGGAATACTGTCTTTTTCAGAATAAGGGCAAAAATCTGAATATTTTGTGCATGTAAACATAGTCATTGTGATCACATTAGCATTTAGCATTTAGCTCCAAGCACCGCTGTGTCCGAGCACAGCCTCACAGAGCTGCTTGCATGGCTGTAGCCTCTGATGCTGTGACTCAACTCTCGTTCTTCTGTACGTACTCTTGCTATTTTAAACACATAAGTGCGTTCACACCGACACTATGAGTACCTGGATGGTGTACACATAACAGTCAAAGGGTTAAGGGTAGAACTCTGGACACTCCTCACTCTCGATGGGCACCATCTTGGCTACGTGGTGAAAGGGGAGTCGAGGTAGCTGCAGTGGTTGTGGTCGCTCCACTGAACAAGCACATAAGCCAGCAGATATTTTGGCATGACGTTAGTGAAATGTTGGCGGTGATGCTCGGTCCAGTTGCAGTTTGCCAATAAAAAGAAAAAGTGGTTGAATGTTGTGACTGTCTTTTCCAGTAAGTGCACAACTGCCATGTTAGATTTGAGACAACACTAAATTCAGGCACTAGAGCACACAGCGTACTACATGTAAAGGTACTTACTGAAGTATCTGAATTGAGACACAGCATCAAGAGGCCTTTGGTTTCCATTCATTCAGCTCAGTATGCCAATCAACTTGCAGACTTGAACCAAGTTAAGTGCAGACTGACTTAAGAAACAAGTGCAGCACCACTAAAGTGCCATACTGTAGGGAAAGAAAAGGAGGACTGATTTAAAATCACAGACTTTGGTCATCAGAAATGTAAAGTGTACAGTTTTCAGTTAATGGGCTCAAACGTGAACAACACTTGTCCTGTCAGTATGCACACAGTTTTACTTCTGCTCTCTCAGGCTGTAACAGCCCACACGTTATTGCTTCATTATTGACATAAGCTTCTGCAGCAGCAACGAGCCTAAAAAAAAAAGCACAACTCTAGCAGCAAATCAACTCTAAACCAGGTCAGCAGGCGTCTGTGGTGAAGCCTGAGGTCACTGGGACGAGAGAAGCTTAGGCACTGACAAAGAGGAAGGGTTTGACCCTAAGAATGGCTACGTTTCCACTTCCCATCATTCCTTGTTCTCTGTGGTTTTACAGCTGTGCGGTCTTTTAAGGTGCTTCCAGTCGGCCTCGCTCTCACAGCGCTGGACTCCGCTGAAGAACTTCTTGATGAGAGCTCTGGCTTCGGCTTTGACTGCGGACACAGAGACAAGCGTTAGAGATGAGTCCGTCATATACAGCAGAGAACGAGTTTTAGATTAGAGGGCCCTCGCACCTCAGAACAACTTGGGGGTGCTGACGGGCTGTCCTTTACATATAAAATGTAAATTTTGGGGCTGATTGGACCATGCATTCTGGAGATAAAAACTACTTCCTGTTTGGTGGCGAAACACTGACATTTGACACCTCGCAACGGTCACACAGTTCGACGAAAACTCAAGCCTCAAGCAACTTTTGATGTCCAAGGTCTTCACATAGTACGGACAAAATCTGAAGTCAATTGGATCAAATCTGTAGGAGTTTGTTAAAGTACAACCCCTCGAAAACCAAAAAGTGGCAGACAAAATTCAAAATGGCTGACTTCCTGTTGGGTTTAGGGCATGGCTCCAAGAGGCTTTTTTTAACGTCCTGCTTACCTTGGCCTTTCCCCCGACTCCTCCCCTCGGCAAGAAGGTGCGACAAGTAGCGGGCGAAGGACTTAAACAACTCCTGTAACCAAAAAGCACAACAGCTTAGAATTAATTTCGTTTCTTGCTGCTTTTCTGCAAACATGAAATTACATTCCCTCCTCTCACCTTGGTGGCGAACTTTCCCTGAGTGTAAAACGGGTCCAGGTAGCGAACGACAATATCGGCAGTTTCCTTCAGCGTCACAGGTTTGGGTGGTTCGTTGACGGGGAGCAGGGCCCTCTCCTGTACTTTGGGGTTAAAGGTTACTTTTCTGTTGGCGGGGCGGCTGCGTTTGGCTGGAGGGGACGACCCTCTGTTTGCTTCTATATCAACTGTCAACTGGACACACACACACACACGAAGCATCAGCCACTGAGAGGAAGATAAATGTTGAGACTGGAAGTGAAAGAGACACTTACCCCTTCTGTTGGCGGAGGTTTAGATTCTTCCTCTGTTTTGTTTTGTCTGTGTGAGAGGCAAATATCCTTTTAGAGCTTTTCCATCAACTTTTTAACTCAGCCCTCAAATGATTGATTGTATATCAGTTACTCACCCAGTGTTACTCCAAATCTGTGAAGAGAACTCTGTATTTCTCATATGTCTTTACAGGGAACGAAGAATCCAAAAACTGAGAAAATTCTGGATGAACTGAAGTCATAGGGGTCCACATTTGGCAACAGCAAAACTTTATCAAAACATCCTACCCCTGCAGTATAATCCAAGTCTGATTTATCCAGCTGTACACTTCTATCCCAACCAGACAGCCCTTTGCGATGGGAACCTGGACTAAAGGTGACACTTATCTATGCTCCCTTCAAAGCCAGACTCCATTAACAAGACAGTGATTTTATTTCCCTGAACACGCGACCCGTTGCTCAATGACTGCCTTGATCAGCTAGTTTGTTTGCAGCCGTGTATCTTTGGTGAATCCCATTAAAACACCAATGTCACACAATAACACAATCTGAGAATGACTGTTTTTGTCAATAGGGTCTGGCTCTGAAGAGAGCCAGTCAAAAGAGCCGTCTGTTTATGAAGTGCTGAGCATAGGCCTGGATAAATTAGGCTTATTAATCATACTGCAGGAATCGTGATTGAGTTTGTGAACACGTTTTGATATAGTTTTGTCGTTGAGGTTAGGGTTAAACGCAGTCGACTGTGACTTACACTGACAAAGAATTTTCTCAATTTTTTGGATTCTTCGTTCACTGGAGAAAGAAAAATGTTGTCTTCATAAATACAGCGTAACATGGGGTGAGTGACTGATATACAAATGATCACTTTGGGGTGAAATACTCCTTTAAAATGATGCATTCACTTACTCTGCAGTGGACTTCATACACTCTTCAGATGTGTCTTGAAGCTGCTCCAGCTCCAACATCTCTACTTCATGGGTTTCCATTTCTTCATCATCCCGTATAACTATTACATCTTTTTTGCTTTCTTCTTGGATCACTTCCTGTGTCTCCACAGGGCTGATCTCTACATCTTCCACAGTGACAGGTGAGTGTTCCTGCTGGCTACCGTTCTCTTGAGCGACCACCTCTGTGTTGTGAGACAACGTAGCATCAAGTCCCTTCAGTGTCTCCGCCTCCTCCTGGCTTGTGTTGGCTTTTGTAGTTGTGTCTTTCTTCATAAAGTACTGGGAAATGTTGCGGGAACTCTTCGCAGCTTCCGCTAGCTTCTGCTGCTTCTTGCTCATGGCTCTGCCTGCCTTCGTCGGGCTGTTCAGGGAGGCGGCGACGGCATTAGCTTTGGCTCTGATGGACGATGTTACAGCTGAAGATGCGTCTGTGTTCGCCTCTCCGGAGCCTCCTGAGCTGTCGTTGTAAAATCCGCCGCTCTCTGTCCCTTTGTTGGATACATTTTCCAACATGGAGGACTTCAGCAGATCCTTAGCAGTCTGGAAGGGATTGGACGATCCCCTCAGGCCTGCTCCGACTCGCTTACGCTTCATCTGGAGGAACAACACAGAAAAAGGGTTCATGTTTATATCTGATTACTCTCTCACACTCATATTCAATAACTGCTTGTTAATCAAGGGAAGCATGAGTGCAGTGAAGTCAATCTTACTGAGTAGATCTCAGATGCAGATGTGAATCCCTGCAGTTCCTCAGAAAAAGAGGAAGATGAAGAGGAAGGTGCTTCCTCTTTGACTTTTGACTCATTTTCTCTTGATTCACTGCCGCTGTCAGTGTTGACACCTCCTTTTTCTCCAGGTGCTGCTTTCTTCAACTCTGACACCTTTCAAACAAGATAGGAGTTAGGAACTTCTTCCCAATCTCACTGTACGCTGCCATCGATGCTGTGACAGGTGCAGCAGTGAGTGGTTACCTTCTTTAGGACAGCAGCTTTGTACAAGTTGGAGGACTTGCAGCTCTTGAAGACCTCATACTCAGTATCCACAGCTAGAGACACGGTGTCACTGCAGAGAGACGGAGAAGACTTAGGAGACAATGCAGAGCAACTGTGAGGAAAGACAGTCAGAAAGTTCAGTATACATCAGTGATGTTTGAAGCACGTGTCTGTGAAGTTACTTGAATGCATCTTCTGCCCTCTGGTGGCCATATAGTGCTTCCTGCAGGAGGCAGAGGCAGTGCTCTCTGGCCTGCACAAGGATATACACAAACAGAATTATTAAATTAAAACTGAAATCATCAAGACAGATCAAAGCTCCTACATTAATAATAAAAGAGACATATATTTTTAATCCAGTGAAAAAACAACTTTTGACAGAAACATTTGCAGGGTTGAAACTTTCTGCATTTAATCTGCTGCAGTCTTAATCTTTTCTTTTCAGGTGCTGTATAAACACCGCCTCTTTTACATGAATGGTGTCAGTATTGCTCAGCTGAAACTCTGCCTCAGTCACCGCCCGTCTTCACGCCTCATCACACTGAGTCACTGAATTCCTAGAGACGTGTTAATGAGTGCAGCAGGTATGAGGAATGTGTTCGCAGCGTTCAAGTACCTTTACAGTGAGCCTGGGGATCCTCTGACTGCTGGCGTCTCTGAGTGGACAGTCAGCGTCTGCACAGTAGGACACATTGGTTATAAGAGAGTACAGATCAGCCTGGATATTCATTCAGAATTATGTTATTCTTCCATTGATATTGCACATCTGACACCATGTATATCTGGACAATTAACAAGTGAGTGATGGGCATGACACGTTTGTTTATTCAGCCATCTTTTAAGGCCCTGACACACCAAGCCAACTGTCAGTGAGCTTCTTTCGCCCTAGGTTTTGCAGTGTGTCCCGCTCTGTTGGCACTGATTGGCCCTTGTCACTTGTTTTTTTTTGACCAATTCGACATGTTGAATCGGCGTCAGAGACAGTGGAGCTCGTCAGTGAATGAAATCACTCTCATGGCGATTCAGCTCAGTGCCGAAGAAGAAAAACAAAAGTGAGGAAAGTAAACAAACGGAGAAAATGTGAAGAAAACAAAGTGGTTATATTAGGAAAGATTCTGTTTTTAGCCATTGAGCTTTTGCTCTCTAGCAGCTGTCGTTCTTCAGCAGAAACCAGAGTGTCTACAGGTATCAGACATTTAAATAAAATGCTTTTTAATAGCTTTTTTTCAAATATAATTTGAAGTTTAATACTCTTTTCTTATTGAACACTTTGAAACCTGAGCAAATTTATTTAATTTCTTTAAAAAAAAAAAACATGGGAAGAAGGCAATGAGCAACAAAAGAAAAAAAAATACCCCCAAAAATTATCAAGAAATTTGTAAAAAGAGAAAATAAAAAACAAGAAAATTATTTTTTAAAAAAAAGGAAAAAAAGAAAGATTAAAAACAAACAAACAAGGAAATGACCTGGAAAGAGCGCTTGAAAATTATAGTAATCCCGTAACATAATTTTAAAATGTAACTGTAATAATAAGTATTATAAATATAATTTTTCTCTAGTTTTTTTTATAGATTTTTTCTCTAAATCTTTTTTCCCCATTTGTGGGGCATTTCTTACCAAGTTGTCAAATGCCTTTTTTCCCCATGATTAAAAGAAATTGCACTAATTTGCTCTGGGTTCAAAGCTTTAAATACTTGATCTACATTTTGCCAACAGGTTAGCTCAAGTATAAAGTCAAAGACAACATTAGGTTCAGTTTAAAGATTTGTAAGATCATAAGTGTGGACTTCACTCAGAAGGGCTTGCCAAAAAAATATTTAAAGATGGATAAATGTTTGTGGCAACTAAGACCTCACAAATTCAAGTGAAAGACTATGTAATGATTTTAAGTCTAATATTTCTATAATTTAACTCAAGATATTTTAAGATGTTATAAGGACCTGCAGACATCCTGAGTAATAGTTATTTATTGCGCTTGGTAAATATCCTTTGTTCTTTCAGCATTGGGTTGCGTTGTTAATGTGCTGACTGGCTCACTAGCTTCCTGAATTCCTCCTATTGGTCTTCCAGTTTCCCTTTTTGAACAATGAATACACACTCCCGCCACCTGCTGCTATGGAGAAGTATTTCCTCTCACACAGGTGCAGAACGTTCGTGCTAGCTGGCTGTTGACTTAAGTCTATGTGGTGTGTTCAAGTGTTTTGGCAGAGACATGGGCGGCGTTAGGCAACACAACAATAAGCTTTTGTCACCACTAGTTCTGTGATGTCAGTTTGGCACTGGCTCCTCAACCAGTACGGTGGCCCAACAATATCATCACAAGACTTACCTGGGGGAACAAAGTCTTCCTGCCGACTGTCAGCTCCCTAAAGAAACAAGTACAGATGGAAGTTAATTCTCAGATATTCACTAAATACATGCACTCAATCATCTCTAACACATCTCATACTGTATCACAAGCTGGTCACAAGCTCGAGAAACAACACTTGCTCCACTGCAAACACTCCACAAACACACACTCAAGGCACTGGACAGAAAGCAGTCGAGTTACCATGATTCATAAAATCACTAAGAAGAATAACCTCCTGACCTTTGACAGCCTTGTGTGTTTAATGATGCTCAGTGTGAAACATGATCAATAATCTGGCTCCTTCTCCAATAAAAGAGGAGACTGTGTGATACAGCACAGATCCACAGAGTTTGGCAGATCAGCCTTCTCTATCAGAGACACAAATTTTGGAGCTTGGTAGTGAGTTATATAAGTGTCCTGCAGCTTTACTAATTCTAAATTCAAGATGAGATCATGACTAAAATCAACTCTATCATGGACCCATCACACTTTCACACTTGATGTGTCTCACGGTGGTGAAATCTTGTTGTACAGTTAATATAAATTGTCTTAATGCAATAAAATAATGTAACAAACTTCCTTCATCTCCATCTGCCATCTAAACTTAACCTTTACACAGCCCTATCCATAAGGAACCTTCTCAGTCACAGTGTGGTGCTGCAACACAACCGTCCTTGAGAGGGAACATTTACAGAGTTGTACCCATAGCGTCTAAGATCACAAGCTGCAATCTTCCCTCTGTCTCCTCTATACATACCACACGTATCAGACGCAAGATGCAGACGGTGATAGGTGACTCTTTTCACCCTGCTAGCTTCCTCTTTAAATCCCTCCCCTCCTGAAGGAGATCTAGAGCTTTAGATGAAGGACGTCTCACCTCAGCAATAGCACATACCCTGAGGCTGTTCGATACTTGAACTCTGACGCACAAGCACCACAATCATGGTGATGTTCCTGACGAAAACTCTCTGGTCTAAACAGATTGGTTTATAAAGGATTTTTAACTATAGTCAGAGTGCATTTTTGGACTGCCTGTCTATACCATGGACTTTTACACTGAGTGAGCTGGCCAGTTGTTGTTTTTTATAGTCATGTATTTAAGCCTGCAAACATGTTTTTTGGGTGAAATATTACATTCACCTGGTAGATCAATTACCTAAAGAGATTTAAACGAAGTTCTGAATGGCGTGGGATCAGCATGATGATGGCCTCCAGCTAATATTTGTTGTTTATGTCAGTTTCTTTCTATTTTACGATCGTGGCATTCCTGCTTTTACTGATGTTCTGTTGTGAGCTCGACAAGCTCCACTTGGACCTGCTGACGAATACTTGTACTTCAATGTTGTGCCGACTCCACTGAACATGTGGCAGCGATTTACCACAATCCTCTCCTACAGGGGCCTCACCAGCCCCTGCCTTCCTGCCGCCAACAGCTGGCAAACAGATGCACAGAGACACAACACAAACACTGCGTGGAGTTGTTTTTCTCGCTACAGAACATGTACCTTTCTGAAAACAGTTTGTGTGTTGATGACTATGATTCACCTTCCGCATGCTCATCTGCTTCTTGAAGAGGTCTGAAAACTCCTTTTTCCTCTTTGTGACGTCCTCTTCACCACTACCTCCCTCCTCTTCATCATACCTGCGAGATGTGATGTCAGTGTCAATCTACAAGTTCACCACTACTGTACATTACAGAAGGGATAATAAGTGGGACAAATGTGAAGCTGTCCTGCCTTTCAAAGCCGTAGCCCTTCTTCCCTCCTTCATAAAGGCCCTGCTGGAAACCGAACGGTCCTTTGGGCTCTTTGCTCTGCGCTTCAGTCTTGGTGCTGAGGGCGGCCGCCCTCTCCAGCTGGGCTCGCACGAGCTTGGGGTTACGACAGTAGTCGCAGGCACCTGCACAGTTTGGCGTCTTGTCCCCAAAGAACTTGGAGATGGTGGCATGACGACACCTGATGGAAAGATAAGAGACACTGTTTGTTAAAAGCTAGGGATGCACCAATGTATTAGCCAAACATCGTATCACCCAATATTTGCTTTGTTGACTGCCATCTACCTATCGGCAAATAATGGTCCCAAGATAAGATGCACATTTTGGGCCCATACCCACTTGGTACCCAGGTAGCAGTAGCATAACCCATGTGGGACCGACTTGGGTAAACCCACCCATGTGGGCAATCGGCACGGGGCCAACATAGAACCCATGGACAGTCCCATATAGGTCCCAATTTTCAGCTCATTTACTAAGCGGTTACGAAAATGGATGGATGATGTGTCAAATGTAATATTATAAAAGATTTTTTGGCAACAAGACCAGAATTTCTTTATGTTTTCACAGCAATATAGATTAAATATTAGAAAGGGAATTATGACGTTAATATAGATGCTTTTCATGTTGAAAAAGGTTATATTAAAGACTTTTTCATAAATGTGTATGACTGAATTTGTGCTTATTTAAAGGTAGTGTAATGAAGAACACTTTCTTTTTATAATGAAGATTTATTTGTTTCCCTGCATCCTTTCTTTGTATCTCTAATAAAAATGAAATACATGCGAGGACAGGCTGATACAGCTCCTGTGAGTTACAGTAGAACACATTCATAAAGTCCAGACTGAACAGTGCTGCCTTTTTAATGCAGTCTTTTATGTCTTGTTTTTTTGCAAATATATTTTATTAATTTTCAATCTCTTTATTCCACAACAAAGACACAAAACATGTATATTTGACATCAATTCAACTAAACACTGTTCATTATACCTACTGACAACTTGAAAGCAGAATCCCTGATTCCATCCCTACATCCCTGCCCACCCACCCACTGGATTACAGGTTAAAAGATACATTCAGGTACAGGACTTCATCAAATAATTGTATTAACTACTCAAACAAATGAAGCTTTCTGCTGTCACGCAAAATTTATAGGTATCATCTTATTCTTAATCAAGAGGTTCCTGTAGCCAATCAAAAAAGCCCAAAAAAGGGACTCTATATCTTAATAATGGTTTGAGACGACCCTTTTCAGTGTGTATTTGATTTTTTTCTAACTTTAAGAAATGCACAACATCTCTGACCCAATGAGAAAAGGATGGGGGAGCGCGTTGCTTCCAATTTAGAGGGATCAAACATCTTGCCAGGAGCGTCGTCAAAGCTATAACCACGTGGGCTTTATTTGGTAAGACAGCACAGGATTCCTTCAAAGTTTGGGTTTCAAAGATCTCGCTAAAGGCATTAAAACTCCTTATCCAAAAGGTGGAGAGGTTTGGACATAACTTATGTATTGTATTTTGACATACCTACTGTCACTGTTGTGATTTCATGTTGTTGTTTGTTTTTATGCTGCTTTATGACCCTGTCTTGGTGAAGTCTTGATTGCAAAAGAGTTTTAAATCTCAGAATGACTTCCTAGTTAAATAAATCTCATATATACATCGGAGTCTGCATCTAAAAGGTCAGGTCTGATGATGTTTTTGAGCCAACCCCAAACAACTCTCCATCATACACAGAGCATCTAGTGCATTATTGATCCGTGAGCTATTGTGTAACCATCACACAGTACTATGATCAATGGTTCTGTTCTGCTATAAGTCAAACGGGTCTCCCTTGTCCCATGAAATAAAAAATACATCTGTCTGATAACAGATGGAGCTGTTAGCCTCAGTATTGTCTTCAGAGCTTCATGCACTGATAACAAGAATACATTAGAGCAAATTAAGTCTTGATTTGGGACGTAATTAGTCTCATTTTCTATAATTTCAGTTATTTGGAGGCAATGCTTCGATTCTTTTTTAATGAGTTCACCGTCCTGCATTTTGTTTCTTATTAAAATCCAGGCTTTGGATGTGATTGTATCCATTATTTTAATAAAAAAAGACCTCACACTTCTATTCCAGATCCAGTATTATGTAACAGCCAATATTCACACAATCACACACACGCACACACACATATGCGGCAGTCTGTTTGGGAAAGAGCCCATTAGATGAGCCACTTCAACAACATACTAACTACCTTGCTGAAAATGGAAACTCTGCCTCCACAGCCATGAAAGAGAGAGGAGCAGTTTCACCAAAGGAGGTGGGGAGAGGCAGAGAGGCACACAAAGACTCCCAGGGAGGGCTGCCAGAGAGAGAACAGCCTCAGAGGCGGACAAACTAAAGTGAGACAGCAGCAGATAAACTACTCTGTGACCAAAAACCACGAGCAAGAAACCAAAGGACTCAAAAGAAGAGACAGATCACGAGGAGCCCGACAGAGGTCAGAGGAGCAGTGAAAGGGATTTGTTTCCCTCCACTCCACATGCAGAGTTTCATCAGTACCTGAGGAATTACCTCTCCTAACCTTAATCTCAACCTGACTGCTTGTCTGCGTCTGCTCGTGTCCTCCTCTGGGTGACGTACTGCACATTTCAACAACAAACTAGCACGCTGACAAATAAAACGCTCGGCAGGTTAACTCCTCCAGGGAAGACATGTCATGTTCATCACTGCCTCCTCGTCATCAACTGGTCTGCTTACTTCTGTTTTGTAGTTTTTGCCAGTCAGTCTGGGCTGGGCTGAGCGTGTGAAAACAACAGAGACTCTCACGGGTAAGTGCATTTCACTGCGAGTGTGTCTGTTTCTGTGCAGTTTGAGAGGCAAAACACCTGCGAAATACTTCAGGTTGAGAAGAATGTGGAGAATGTGTTCAGACATACAGACTTGTGAGGTGCAAACATACACTGGGAAGTTAAACTGTGTCACTTTTAAATGTATCTGTTGCATGTTTAAGGAGTTTCTCATGATTTGAATGCATCTTTAATAACACTAAGAGTTAACAGGGAAAGTCTGACTTGGGTAAGATCATGGTAACAGAAAATTGAGATTAATTTATGTCTGCAGATTGAAATGATTTTAAAAACAAATTTAACTTTAAAAATAGACACAAACAGGATCTGAAATTAGCACCTCTCAAGCACTAACTGCAGAAGTATCCTGTATCAGTCAGAGTCATCTGTCACACCAGCTAACTAACATAATTTGTACAGTGATAACAGCTTCCGGTTTGGTATCTGCACGTTCTTAAAATCTCAAACCACACTTCAAAACAATCTTTGATGTGAATACTGCCGCACTAAAACTGGCACACAGTGGATGCTAAAATTCACCAAATAGCATGAAAACATTAGGCGGCACTCAGCTGTCGCTGTATTAACAGCCCTGCAATAAATCTTGACTTGATGAGTGTTGTAATATTTAGTTTGTGTTTAAACTGTTTTATAGGGGCGCTGATTCAGCTTTGTGGTCATGTTGTTTACCAGCCTTCTGCTCAAGAGTTAACTGACAGGTGTTATTAGGACACAATGGAGAAGAGAAAAACGTGTTTGCAGAGGAACGTAACACTGTACAATAGCCACAGTATTCTTGGGAATAAACAACAAAGACATTAAAAGTATATTATGCAGGATTTAAAAAAAAAAAAACAACAAAAAGAAGAATGTATATGACTCATACAAAAGTAATCCCTCTCAATCGTCACTCATGGCCAACTAGAAGAGTGTGGTGGTGTATTTTTCTGCAGTGACTCTGCCCTCTGCCTGTGTGTTCTTATTGTCTTGTTGTTTTGCTGTGTTCAGAACATTCCTGGGCACAGCACGCAGGTGAGGTCTGGACTTAATAAAAAGGTAGCGTCCAGGTGCCAGAGCATACGCAGCACCCATCTAAGAGGAGGCTACGAAAAACCTCGGACACCGCGCAGAAAGAAAAGCAAAAATAGCAAATCTGGGGTTGACTGTCACTTTCACTGGCGATACCAGTGGTTCCCAACTGGTCCAGCTACGGGGTCCACACATTTTAATACCTTTAGTGTCATACTTGTGTTTGGCCATGTTGTCGAGCTGGTTTGCTGTCTCTGTCAAGTAGCTGTCTGTCACTCCATAGCAAGAAACGACACCTCAAAGTAAAAGCTTTGTGCTGGAAATTCACTGTACTTAAAAATCAAGTGTGGTCTTTTACAAACTTGACATGATTGTGAGTCACTTGTGGCTCATTCTGAATGGACTCGTGACTCAACTTTGGATCGCGACCCAACAGTTGGGAGTCGCTAAGCTATATACATTTAACTGATAGGTGTTATTGGGACACAATGGAGACAATAAATTAAACTTAATTACAGAGTAATGTGACACAGAACAATGGCTCTAGTATTTTTGGGATCAAATAACATGAAGATCATAAAGGTATATTTTGGGAAATGTGCTCTCTTGCAGGTAGTTAGCTTAGCTCAGCAGTGCTAATAGCACAAAGCATGGAAACAGGGAAACAGCTAACCTAACTCTGTACATAAGCAACAAGACCATCCCATCAGCACCTCTAATGATCACTGATTAACAGTTTATGTCTTGTTTGTTTAAAACCATAGCATAAAAACAACAATTTGCCATGTTACAGTGGATTATGTGAGGAAGTTCGGGACCTGTTGCCAGGCAACCACTGGACACCCAAGGCACAGTCAGACCCATAACCAATTATAAAATAGCTAATTGTCATTTTGACTCTTTGGTCTTTGCATTCTCTTTACCAGTAGAACATACAACATATAATGTGTTAATTAGTGAACTTCAGAGGTGCTGGTGGGCGGATTTTGTTTTCTTTAGACTAGAGATGTGTTCAATTAGTCGACTAGTCAATTAAGTGTTGCCACCCTTGTCGGCACCAGAAACACTAGTCGGTCATACTACTTTTTTTTTTTTTTTTTTAAGATATTTTTAGGGCTTTTATGCCTATAATTGGCAGGAGAGTTGGTAGCATGTGGGGGGGGGAGGAGTAGGAATGACATGCAGCAAAGGGCCATAGGTTAGTATATATATATAGCCTTTGTACATGGGGTGTCTGCTCTACCAGAGCTGATTATTTTTTTTTTAAATAATCATTTACTGCGATTGCTTTCACCCAGTGAAAAAGCAGGTGTAATAATCGGGAACATTTCCTAAAGATTTATTTTCATAAAGGATTATGTTTTTAATAAATGTGATTGTTAACATTGTTGTCATGTTTTGTAGGATAATTTTTAATGTTCATGATGCACGGTGCAAATTCAGCGACACTTGAAAGTGCAATTTAGTTACTGAAAAGGATTAATAGCTCTTATTAGAAGTGCAATATTTTTTCAGACAATGTTTAACCTTATAGATTAAATTGTGCTCAATTTTGATATCAAAATATATATATATATATATATATATATATATATATATATATATTTTTTTTTTTTTTTTTTGTTATCATTTTTTTTAAACAGTGCAAGAGACATCTTACAGTGCAATACAGTACATTTTAAAGTCTTTGTGCTAAGCTAAGCTAGCCTGCTGCTGGCTCCAGCTAGCTACATATTGCAGACAGGACAGTGGTATCAATGTTCTCATCTAACTGCCAACAAGAAATAATTGATTGCATTTCCCTAAATGTTCCTATTCCTTTAACAACATAATGAACTATAATCTCTCATACAGTGTTCGTGTCACTTTGTTATTGTAGGTAATGTTTCATAATGCAATCCGATGCAGCACAGCCAGCAGAGAGCTAAACCCACAGACTGTCACACCCAGTGAAATTTGATTTACTTTAGAGCACAATAACACAGTCAATATTAAATCACTTGACACTTGGAACGCCACCCATCACAGTGACTTGACACATTAAACACAGGTGCCCAGAGAGCCGTCTGTTCAACACAGAGAACACTGAACACAGAGAAGGACCCTGCTTTACCTCCTTTTGTCACATCCTGTCAAAGAAAGCCTGTCGGGGGTTAACCTGTTAGTTACACCTTAAACCACCAGCACCACTCCTGTGTCATTACTGCGGTGAACAGACTCACACTTGGCTGGAAAAACCACATGCTTCACATCTGTGCTCTTCCAGGCAGTAAAACTCCTGTCGCAGTTACCCTCCCAATTTCTCTTTAAAAGGGAACCTGCAGATTGAGAAACTGTTAAACCGCACTTCATCATGTTCGTAGATAAAAGCTGAAAGTTATGTGCTTGTGTCAACACACCAGCGATGTTGTCTTACCCACTCCGGGCGTCAGTAACAAGCAACAGGAGTTATATCCTGATGACACTGAGCGCAGGCAAACAAATGAGACACTGTGTAAACCAAATTCAAGCGTGACCTTTTCACTGTAAATTCTTCCACCACACCAGGATGGATGCCAGAGAGGAGACGCTGAACATCCTGAACAGGATATGGGTCAAGCTGCAGGGTCTGCCCAGTGCCAACCCTGTCGAGCTGGGAGCTTTCTTTGTCGTCTTAACCTTCATCTGTAAGTCTCCTCTCTACATCGTCACTATTCTATGTGTTTTATTAAAGGGTAACTTCAACATTTTTCCACCTGGACCCTATTTTCCCATGTTTTTGTGTTTAAGTGACTGATGGGAACAACAATTTTTAAAATTGGTCCAGTATTGAAAAAAGGGCTACAGCTGGCAACCGTGCAACGCCTGCTATGTAACCAGGTGGGGCAATTGTGGAGCATCACTGTACGTCCATTAGAGTGATTATTTTGTCACAGAGATGCTCAGATTGTTATTGTAAGTTTCTGAAATGTCTCTCAAGCTTTTGCTCGATCCAGTCTGTTTGTGCCTGTGTCAAAGTCTCATTTAAGGACAACTTTGGGCACTTAACTCTGTACCATCCATTCATACCGTGGAGAGTTTAACTGGTAAACTGTAACCATAAAATAAAGGATGTTTCGCCGCCTCTCCCAGCAGCTGTAGTCTGAGAAAAAAACTCAATTCACTGGGCCGACTGCCGGCAACTTTTAAGGTGGAACATTTTCTTGCAATGTTACTGTGATCAACACACCTTAAAATTGACCTTAACAACTTTGAACATTACTTTGTTGTTTTATAACAAACACTTTTAGTAATGAGTGGATCTTCAAGTATATTAATTTCAACCGGGTTGACTGCACATAATCTAATCCTGGCTCTGGGGAAAAAAGGAAGTGTCGCAGGGCATCATTCCTGTGGGCTCTGGCAACACTAAACCCCTGAGCTTGCCTGAGAAGGACTAAATGCACAAACCTGCTATGTTTTAATATCCCATGGAGAGAGACTCTCACTGCAGCCTGTTTTATTTTGCTCTGAAAATGTCAGTGTGAAGCCTCGTTCTGTAGACGATAAACTAGGTGCAGACGCCCATCTGTGTCACCCGTAATGAGGAAATACAGTGAGTGCTGGACGGAGCAGTGAGTGACAACAACCCTGCCAACATTTAAGGGTACTGTTTGCATTTGAAATGTTAGGGTCTAGGTACCATGGCTGAAGGGTTACTGTTGGTTCCAAAGGTACCATACTGACAATGTTTGGTGGAAACGGGGCTTTAGGTACCGCAATCAATTGATTTGACAGTAATCGCTACTTGGTAGTACTGATCCCTAAAAGTACCGAGTTCGGTGCCCAACCCTATCCTTAAGTGAGACTTAGACACAATAACAAACAGACTAGACCAAGCAAAGAGTAAAGTTACATTTCAGACACTTACACTAACAATCTAAGCCTGTCTGTGGCAAGAATAACCACTTTTAATAGATGTACAGTGATGGTGCACAATTGCCCCATCTGGTTACACCATGGGTGTTTCAAGGCTGCCGGCTGCTGCCCTCTCTCAATACTGGACCAATCTAAAAAACTACTGTTCACATGAGTCACTTTAACACATAGACACAGGAGAATAGGATCTAGGTTGAAAAACGCTGGAGTAATCCTTTAAGAGTGAGCTTGTAATTATGCTGATTTTATTTCCCACAGTGGTGGTCGTTCTCTTCATGGTGCTGACCTGCGTGAACTACTGCTGCTGCTGCTGCTGCTGCTGTCGCAAGTCTGCAAAAAAGGAATCGACCATTTGAGCAAATATGCATCACCTGAGGAAGCCTAACAGGAGATGGTGATAACAACGGCCTTGAAACACAGCAACAGCTCTATCAGCTCTCTCAAGCACAATGAACCCTCTAAGTGAATTAAAACTCCTACTGAGAGTCACGGCCATATACTTCATAAACATTCAAGACATTTCAGTGACTGTTGAAGCCTTGTGCAGGGTGTGTTCAGCGGAGCTCAAGGAGCCCAACCCTTGAAAAACAAAACAACCTGACAAACACAGAGGAGGACGTCCTGACTGGCTGCCAAACACACCTGCTGAAGCTGCCAGGTTTTCAGGAGAATCCACATTCTTCAGAGCATCCCTGCGCTTTTCAGGGCAACAACACCCAACAACCACGCCTCTGCCCGGAGAAGAAGGAAGGGCTGATCCAAATAATGCAGGCATGGAATATGAGCTACAAAAATGTGTACAATAATTAAAACCTGCAGTAAGCTGCGCTGTGATATATGAAGGGGAGAGCCAAATTATTTTGTTATGCTTTTCTACACCTAATAATGTGTCATTCTTAAGGAATGAGAGCTGGCAGTCAGACTTGGAGTTAGATAAGATCCTCCTGAGGGGGAAGCGGTTGTCTGACCTCAAAGAGTTTCTTGACACACTTCACAACAAAATACAGATCAAGTCTGCCCTCTGCTGTACACATACTGAAATGGACTATAACTTTATTTTGAAAAGCACAGCATGCATGTAATGACCGTCATGTTTCATGTATAAAACTGCATATATATGTACAAAGGGTGGAGATGTGTAATTCTTTGACTGTACACTTTTATACGCAATAAACAAAATGCATGTGTGAGCACTTTACTTACGCTTCTTGAGCGCAGAATGACACCATGGCATCGAAGTCTGTAATGGCTGCTTTGTCTGTGTCCTTTTCACAGCCACGTTTTGCCTGCAGACAAGTTTACAAAATGATCACAAACCTGAGTTCTTCAAACATGAGCTCTTTACATTTTGAGTTAATGTGCTGACCTGTTTGCGGCCGATCTCCTGGCGGATAAGGAAGTTGATTTGCTCCTGGTCTTTCTTAGAGTAATATGTGCGACAAGAGGAGGGCAGACCGTCTCTCCCAGCTCGCCCTGACTCTTGGTAGTAGCTGGCCAGGGACTTAGCGAGGTTCCAGTGAGCTACGAATCTGCGGGATTAAAGAAAACATCAGCAATTTTCTTTTTTTTCACAAATCTTTTTAGTAATTTTTTAGCAGATTTATGGGTAGTATACAATGACATATTAAAGATGGCTCTAGTTGGTATACAAAACCTACAACACTAAGAACATGAACTCATATTAATATGACCCTCCCACCCATACTTGAAGTGATAATAATAAAATAAATACTTAAATCAAACATCAGACACACATAGAAAATAATAATAGTAATAAGATAAAATAGAATAAATAATAAAAAACATTTAAAACAAACACAAAAATAAAATTAAATTAAATAAACAAATAAATAAAAAGTAAGTAAATAAATGAATAAAAACAATAAAGGTAAAAAAAAAAAAAAACTCTGTCACTGATACAAAATCATGCTGCAAAACCTTGTCGCCTCACCTGACGTTGGCCTTGTCTACTCCCATACCAAAGCTGATGGTGGCTGCGATAACCAGCACCTTCCCCTGCATCCACTCATTCTGGACCTCTGTGCGATCTCCTGCCTTCAGACCTGCATTATGAAAGACAGAGTCAAGCATCTGACCCCAAATCTTATGTTTTCCAATCCCATGCATACCCTCCTGAGCCACTTGTCCTCATATGAGGACATCACATTTTGGGTTTACTTGACCTTTTACTTCATTCCACTTAACTCAGACCTGTTGTCCTCACTCATTAACGCTTTGTGTGTCATCTAAGGCACAATACACTAATCCATTTAAAACAACATGGCAGCCATCTCTGCCAAGTCAGTCTGCAGCTGACCCTGACACAAAAGTGGACAAGGTCCAAAACCTGATCACATTTAATGGTTGAAACTTGTTTATTTATGATTAATAATGTTTGTAGTTTGATATGGCAACAAATTGGACCAATTTTAGCAACAGTAACAAGCTAAGACACTGTTAATTAGGAAGTTTGAAGACGTTGGTACTTTATTATCGTCTTGTTTGAGGACATTGGGATTTTATTATCCTTGACAACATTTAGTTTTTATACTTATCGGGCCCAACTGATCCAAAATAGCTAGGAGAAATTTAAAAAAAATAATACCAAAACAAAGTTTAGGTCCCAGGAGGACATAAGGAGGAAATCAGTATTACCTGCATGATAAGGTTTGGCCAAGACTCCAAGCTTCGTCAGCTGGTGAGCCACTGTTTCACAGCCCTCCCTGGTCCGACAGTACACAATCCCACAACCCTGTTGACAAATATTACATACAGTAATTTAAAGAAGTTTAAAGTAAGAACATTGTTACTTTATAATTATTACTGGGGTAGTGAGTAACTTCTTTTTATGCAATTTATCAAATCAATGTACATTCAAACAGGTCCTTAACTTGTAATGACAAATGTGAAGTGCACCTAAATTGTCAAGAAAGGGATAGTTGATAAAAGAAGAAATACAGTGAGTGCTGAACGGACTAGTGAGTGACAATACCCCGCCCACTGAAACCCATGGAAACAGGGCTTAATATATTTTACTGAAAACATTAGAGATGAGAAATAGGCAATGCAGTATCTTGATTCGTATTTGATCTACACTGCCTGGTCTGACAGTTTGACTGCAGTTCACGAGCAGTGATAAACTGACATGAGTGACAGCTGCATTAGAAACTTCTCAGCTCTGACTGGTTGTTTTCATTCAGGCGCAGTAGATTCCAAAATGCCATTATGAGCACTAAGAGGAGGCAGAGGAACATGAATTTTTTTCCACATTTATCTGTCTCATGGACTCCTGTCAGAATATAGTGACAGTTTCATCAAATATGAGAAAGACTTGTTTTTATAAAAATTACCAACTATACTTTTGAAAATGTATTACCTGTCTGGCTCTGATAAAATTAGGAATTTTAAAGCTTTATACTATTTTCTTTAAATCTGTGAAGTTTAAAAGGACTTCTCTTGCACATAGGAACAGTCAGAAAATGTCTAGCGAAAATGTCTTGCCAACCACCGCTATTTTATTCAGATATTTTTGTCTCTACCCTTCAGAATGAGCTGATCTTTGTGTACCACCCTAACATGACTGTGATTTTAAGAAATATATAAACAACAGATGATGTGATGTATCATTCAGAGAAAATAAGCAGCACCACAGAAACAGTCCCAACCTGTCCATTGGAGCCGCTGTCCAGTGCCAGTGCCTTCTGAATGAAGGCGTAGAGGTGAACGTAGGGGTTTGGCAGCAGCTCCCTGAAGATCACATCATAGTGCAAGTTACTGCGGAAGACAGGTGTGACAAAAGAGAGTGGCGAGCACAGCTTCAGGGACCGAACAATGTCATCTTGTACATTCTTGGGCGCTGTCGCCGTCAGGGCCAAACAGGGAACCCCTGGCATGCGACCACGCAGCTCTCCTAGTTTGAGGTAGTCTGGCCTGAAATCGTGGCCCCACTGGGAGACGCAGTGAGCCTCATCCACAGCCAGGTAAGACAGCAGACCCCGGGAGCACAGGTCTGTCAGGCAGGGCTGGAACGAGGGAGAGGCGACCATCTCTGGGGTGATGTAGAGCAGCTTCAGTTTGGGGCTGCTGCTCCCCAGGTCAGCCAGGATCAGACGGCGCTCGCCTGCTGGGAGCTTGGAGTTGATGGAGCAGGCAGGGATGTTGAGACTCTGCAGGCGGTCCACTTGGTCCTGGAGAGGAACACAGGAAGAGATTAACACATAATTGAGACTGCACATTGCATTGGAGTAGTCCAATCAGAGGCAGAGACTGACCTGAATGAGAGCGATTAGCGGGGATATAACCAGAGTAATACCCTCAGCCAGGACAGCAGGCAGCTGGTAACACAGGGACTTTCCTGCTCCAGTGGGCATGCACACAAACACATCTCTGTCTCCTGCAGCGAGACACAACACCAGTCACCACCGTGCCACACATTATTCTCCCTGACAACACTACATGAAACAGCTAACTCAAACTAAACTATATATTTAAACGAACAAAAACGTCAGTTAAGTTGCTGTTGCTCCGAGACAGCTAACGTCTGCTAGTTAGCATTGAAATAAATTAACACAGCCTCGGGTAAAAATGCACATTTCTCTGTCTTACTTCTGACGACTGTTTTCACAACATCCTCCTGCTGTTTAGTCCGAAAGTTGTCAAACCCAAAGTGGGTTTTTAAAGCCTGTTTCAAAGTTGTTGTCATCGTTTATCTCTCTGTGGAGAACTCATAGAAACCTCTCCGGTGTCGTCGCACACTGATGACATCATCAAAGTCGCGGAAAAATCTAAAAATAAAGTTGCTTTTTTATCTTATTTCTTATTCTGTATTTATACAGTCGATGTTATTTATTCATATAGTCTATTTCATTTTTATTTGTTGTTTTACATTTTTATTAATTTGGTGGAAAGAGGTGCCGCGTGGTGTTTATGTTTTGTAACGGTTTGCGTCAGAGCTCTCTGATTGGTGCAGCCGGTACACGCCTTTCACAGCTGCCGGACACATGTTATACATTATATGGCCAAAAGTATATGGACACACCTGTGTGCTCAGATCCTTCATTTTAAGGGGGACTATGTTCATTGTCAAAATGTGTACACGTTGTTCCTATGGTCAAAGACAGTCAAACAATATTAGTAAACATAAACAACTGTCTCGCAAATCCAAAAGCTGAAGTGCTAAAACTCAAATTTATGATGTCATAGGGCAGGGGTGTCCAAACACATCTGAATGGCAGCCAGATTAGACATTGTGAAAATACCTGGGGCAGGTGCTTTTCACATTAGGGTCATTTTAAAAAATAAAATCACACATTATAGTGGCTAAACCTAAACTTAAAGCCACTGAGGGGCTGCATAGACAGGCTACTTACTAATTGACATGCTTGCCTGACCTAACCGTCATCAGGTGAACACAAAGAGTCCACTTCTTCTTCTTCTTTGATGCATAATTTAATTATCACTGCTGTAGTCTTCAATGAGAAACTTGCAAACCTATGACATCACAAGTTTGAGACTAATTTGTCCGGTTTCTGGCTTTGAGAGAGAGTTTATGTTCACAAATATTGATTGAACTTTCCTCAGTCATAGAAATAACATATTAGCATTCTTAATTTTGGTGGTGCTCCTCTTTAAGTCAGTAAAAGCAGCAATACCACACTGTAGAAATGCACTGTTACAAGTTAAAGTCCTGCAGAAGTGTTAGCATCAAGATATACTTCAAATACTGAAGGTATAAGTTGTCATTTTGCAGAATCACACAGATCACAGTGAGGGGAGCAAATCTTCTTCAATCGTATTCACCTGCAAGATTGTCTGAGAGCGGCCACCCTGACAGCTGATGCAACAATAGGTTTGCCTAAACAAGAATTTCTGTACACTGTCAGAAACTATCTCAGGGAAGCTCCTATGCATGCTCGTCTGCCTGACCAGGGTCTTGATCTGACTGCAGTTTGTCATCGTAACCAACCTGTGTTGTTGTTAGGCCTGTTGGGTGCATCTTGGATTATCTTGGAAAAGGAGCATTGTTCACCAACATAGATTTTAACAAATTTGTGACCAAAATTTGGAAGAAAAATATCTATTCAGTGCATAAAAAGTCTCTGATCTTTAATTGAAACCTGTGGGAGCAAAAACAAAAGTGTGTCAGTGTGCTAATAAACAGACCAAAAAGTAAGACATGGATTTGGTTTATTAATCATTCACAGAAATGCATTCTTACTGCAGGGTTAATATTGCACAATACATTACATTAACACTATAGGTTTCCTTTCAAATATATGAAAATACATGATGTGTGTGAGCGAAGAGTAGCGCTGTTACTCTACAGTGAGGAGGTGGATGCAACGATCACATTAAAGCAGCAGCAGCAGCAACAGCAGGATAGAGAGTGGTCATACAGTGGAGCTATTCAATAGCAAAATGATGGTCTTTTACATCAGGATCTCTGATTCCTCCCAGTGATTAGAATATAACCATTTGTTATACTTTATTATGATATCTACTGGCTTTTAAAGGAAGAGGTGACAGCAGGAAACTCAACCCCACAGGCAGGACGTGGGGCAGAGACACTGGGTCTTAGCTGCTGGAGACTTGATCACCAGATCCTTGATGATCTCCACGGTGCCAAACAACGGGAACAGCTTGTCATCGAAGCTCTCGTTGTAGGTGTAAATGTGCAAGTGCTTGTCCACGTCATAGAAGGACAGCTGGCCGTGGTCGTAGTCGAGGTAGATGCCCACCTTGCGGGGGATGAGGGCGGGCGGCAGGGAGGTGAAGGGGACCGTCAGCGCCTTCAGCTCGGTGCCCCTCTCCAGCCGCAGGCTCAGGTAACCCGTATCTGTGTTCAGGGACTTGAAGCCTTTCCTCAGGGCCACCTCTTTGGCCACGCCCAGCCTCCAGTCCCGCTCGCCCACCTCCACCTCCCAGTAGTGCCGGCCCGAGGTGAAGCCCTCCACGCCGACGGCACACCACCAGCCGTCAAAGCGCTGGTGGTAGTTAGGAACATCCTTCCTCTCAAAGCCACAGCGCATCCTCTTCTCATCACTGGAGATGAGCAGGTCGGGGTTGGCTGTGTCCAGATCCAGAGTCACCTCCACTGGAGAGGACAACAACATGGTTTAAACTACCAGACAGGTTTGGTGGAGATTATACTGACTGATCACTTGATAAAATGAATGCTGTACCTGCAGCATCTGTGATCCAGTCCCACACTGCAACAAAAACAGAATAGTAAGAGACATTTGTCGAACAGTGTAAAAGCAGAAACATCATGCTGCACCTGATTTTTCAGAATAAGAGCTCTGGACCTTTCGTACTGGTTATACAGCCTCTATCTACTGACATCTGCATGCAGGGTTTAGTGTCATCTAGTGGTGAGGTTGCAGAATTGAACAGAAACATGCCTCCGGCCCCAGCCGTCGCCAGCACGGAGGCATAAAAATCCACTCTGGCTATTCCACCTGTCGTTCTTTACATAGGTAGTAGCCTTCACTGAGACACACAGTTCCATCTAGAACGCTTGAAAACTACAGTTTAATATATATGTTTTGCCAAAGCAATGACAGACTTTACAAAGAGGTGTACACAATAGTTTTAAATGCATGCTCATATACAGTGTATCACTTACCTGGCTGAGGAATGTAGGATATAGCACCTGGATAGAGATAATAATAAAAGAGTTATAAGGAAATTAAGGTTCAAATTTACTGTGAAATTCAGTTTAATTCAGTTTTAATTCACACACCAATCTTCTGAGTCTTCTGCTTCCACATGAGCCACTGCTGCGGGATGGTGTCCTGCAAGAACACAACAAAAAGCTTTGTGTTACACCTGCACAGTACAGATAATACACAACAAGTTAAGCATGCTCTGTGAATAGTTTTATGGTCTTCTACCTTATCTGGGCGCTGCACCAATAACGTCAGAAAAACCAGCTCCATAGCAGTCAGCAGGTTGGGTGCGCGGCCCCAGCGCCAGGCTGACTGCATGTCCTCCAGAACCTTTGCCACAGGTTCCCCAGGCCACACACTTTGCTGTGAGGAGATCAGTGTGAATAAAAGGTGTCTGATGAGTAAACAGAGTGAGATGAGCAGGAAATGTAAATGGTATATTAAAGCTTCCCACCTCAGGCTGAGCTCTCAGGTCCTTGACCCAGCTGAGGATCACAGTTTTGGCCTGGAGCAGGTCCTGCTCATTAAATATATCAGACTGTTTGACCTCGTCCATCTCTGGCCAGCCATCTGTCTGCATCGGCCTCTTCTGCACACACAAACAGAAACACCTTCAGTGGTAAAACCTCTCTATGGACGCCAGTAGAAGAAAATAATGACTTAGTGTAGCAAAAATAATGAGTTAATAACTTAAATTATGACCAAGTATTGCAAAATGATGATGTAGTATCTCAAAATAATGACTTAGTATCTTAAAATACTAATTCAGTATCTCCTAATAATGACATAATGTCTTGAAATAATGACTTAGTAAAGTAAAATGATGACAAAGTATCTCTAAATGAAGACTTAGTAAAAATAATGACGTAGTATCTCTAAATAGTGAGAAATTTTACTCAAAATTAAGATTTGATGTACCTAAAATAATGACTTAGTACCTCAAATAATGACTAAGTATCGGAAGATAGCAAATCAGTATCTCAAATTAATGACCTGGTATGTCAAAAAAATGACTAATTTCTCAATATAACGATTCAATACTTCAAGTATCTCAAAAAAAGTTACCAACGATCTCAAAAAAATGACATAGTGTCGCAAAATAATAGCTAAGTATCTCGAAATAATGAGAAATTTTCTCAAAATTAAGACTTCATGTTGCCAAATTATGACTTAGTATCTCAAAACAATGACTTATCTCGAAATAATGACTTAATGTAACAAAATAATAACTTATTACCTCAGATAATGACTTAGTATTTTAACATAATGACTTTATATCTTAAAATAAACTTGATGTTGTAAAATAATGACAAAGTATCGCAAAATAAAGACGTAGGTATTGTAAAATAATGACTTGGTATCTCAAATAACAAGAAATATTCTCAAAATTAAGACTTGATGTTGCAAAATAATGACAAAGTGTCGCAAAATAGAGACCTAGGCATTGTAAAATGATGACTTAGTGTAGCAAAATAAGGACCTAATACCTCAAGTCATGACCATGTATCGCAAGATAATGACTTGGTATCTCGAAATGATGACATAATACTTCAAATATCTCAAAATAACGACTTAGTATCTTCCAATAATAAGAAATTTTCTCAAAACAAAGACTTGATATCACAAAATAATGACTTGGCATCTTAAAATAACTTGGTACCTCATATAATTACTACGTTTCTTAAAATAATGACTCAGTGTCTAAAAATTAGTTACTTAACGTACCCATTATTTTGAGACAGTAGCACAACAAAGTTCCTTGTTATAATGACTTGCAGGATCTCTTTTTATCACATTGGCAGAAATGTGTTTCCATACTGTACAATATGGATGTAAGTATAGTTATACTCTGTCCCTTAACTCTCTTATGGAAATGGTTTTCTCAGATAAGCACCTTGCTCTCTAACATGGAGGCCCACTGTAGGATGATCATCCTGCACAGAGCCGTCGGCCAGGTGTCATCAAGGTTCCAGACGTGCTCCAGGACCGCTGACCTCTACAGACGCAACACAGAGAGACGAGAGAGGGAAACGTGGCGTTGCTAAGAGGCAGACAGAGACGTAAAGACACACACTTTCTTTAGAGGTCTGATGAAATAATTTCTGGTTTGGTGAGTGAATTGTTACCTGGCACACTCGGCTCAGATCTCTTGCCAGATCCACAACAAACAGCTGATCCTCGTCCAGAGGCTCCCTCTTCCCATTCTTCGCTCTCTTGTGAGATTCCTGCGGGACAATTAAAAATTAAAGGATTTTCTGTGGGAAAGTGTCTGGAGAGGAACGAGTTCTCAGCAAAAAAAGACATTTGGAGGACACTTAGTGCTGCTTTACAAGTGCCTTAGAGAGTAATAAGGTCAGATTAGAAAGGAGGGGTTCACTCAGACTGATTAAAATGCACGTCGTGGCTCCGTTCCTGTCAGCAGAAAAGAAAGACAGCCCTCCCTGCCAGACTCTCACAGCAGCTCTCTTTTGTCTAATTAAACCAGGAGAGGAGAAATGTGTGCAGTCACATGGTGCTTTGAAGTTCTGTCATGTCAACCATATGTTTAAGTATCAGGGTCACAGGTTTGTACATTCAATGTTTAGGGTTTATTTTGTTTTTGAGAGCGCACACGAGTGTTACCTTTATCTTGGCCGTGAAGTTTTTGGCCGGCTCCACCATGAAGTGAAAACACTGCATCATCTTGGCTGGTCTGTAGAGTCCTACAGTGAATAAGCACAAACACATGTTAGTATAGACCTGGACACTTTGACACAGGACACTAAAAGTTACATGGCTATATTAAAGATGAGCAATGGTAGAATGTAACTAAGTACATTTACTCAAGTACTGTAGAGGGACATATTATCTTTGTCACTCCATTCAACATGTCTAGTTACTGCTTATTACCATGGACGGATTATGCGACAACGAGGCCCTGGGCACAGACATGCAAAGGGCCCCACCACCTCTTGTTACAAAGTTGTATAATTGCCTAGAGTTGGTTTGTTTTCTCACCGCAGCATTTACAAGCAGACCTTGCATGAGAAAGCTGCTCTTGATTGGTCAGAATTTCCATGTGGGAAAAATCCAGGAAGTAAACAAAACGTTGAAGAAGAGTACACTTGCAAGATAAATGTGACACTTTCTAATGTCACAATGGAGGGACAACTACGCAGGTTGATTTTAGCGCTGCTCATCGTGGACTATATTGCTGTCATTGTTCATTTGAGTCAAAGCATACAGTTTGAAAACGAGGCGCGGCTCCAACTAGAAAACAATGTTTTGATGCATTGGATGTGCTGAATGTGCATATTAAGGCAGTACAGGAGGAGGCGCACATTAATAATCCTCCAGGACTGTAACATGCTCATGTTTAACCCAAACAATGTGTCATGTGACTGCAGTTGGTTCAGATCCAGGTCGGAACACGTTCTCACCACAAACGAACCGCACCAGAGTTCATTTGTAACCAGACTGAGACCACCTCTTCAAGAAAGTCTCAGTCTGGTTGTTTTGGTGCACATCTGAGTGCAATCGCTGTGTTCACACCTGCCCAAACGAACCACACTTAGGATGCAAATGAACTTGAGTTCAATTGAACCAAACAGGGCAGGTGTGAAAGCACCCTCAGTGTCTTTTTTGGTTGTTTTGTATCTCTTTGTGTTCACACTGCCTCTTTTGTAGTTAATTTGAGTGTCTTTGCAATTTATTTGTATCTCTGTGTTTTCTTTTTGTGTCTAATTGTTTCGCCTCCTTTAAAAGTTAATTTGTGTCACTTCTAGTCTTTCTGAGTCTCTTTGAGGTCTTGTAAGTTTTGGGTAGTTTTGTGTCTTTTTTGGTGGTTTTGTGTCTCTATTAGGTATTTTTGTAGGTTTTTAGGTTTGTGTATTTTTTGTCTTTTTTTGTCATTTATTCGTCTCTTTTTGGTATGTTTTGTGTTTCTTTGAGGTCATTTTGTGTGGTTTTTTTTGGTGCATTTTGTTTCTTTATGTTTGTTTTGCCCTTGAGTAGTTAATTTGTGTCTCTTTGCATCTCTTTGTTGTCTTTTGGGGTTTCCTCTTGGTCAGGACTTGTTAATTTGAATGCCATTTTGCAGATGGGGGTCTTGACACTTTGGGTCACTGTGCCTGTGCCTAGGGGGCCTGTTCAGTAATCCATTCATGTTTATTACATTAAAAAACAAACACATGATATGCTTATATGATATATAGTTAACTACTAATATACCCTGTAAAATTGGCTCCACATTGATGAGCTACAACACTAAAATGCTCCTGCCTACAGAGGGATGTCGTATGTTGTAAAACCCTGCGAGGCACATTATTATTTGTGATATCAGGCTTTATAGATAAAACTGAAATTGAAATTGAATTGAAATTATTGCTACAGCCCTTCGAGGTGTGCTTTGTGATTGGGCTGCAACAAACTTTGATTAACTTGACAAACATGTAAACTTTAGGTTGGCTTTGGGTATGAAATGTGTGGTATAAATAAATAAACATTGCTTTGCCTTACATGTATTCATTGGTGATAAAAACTGAAAAATAAAATACTCTAGAATAATAACACTTGGAAAGTAGCCATTCTGCATAGTGCTGATAATACTTCTATACTTCTGCTTCAGTGACATCATATTTTTAGTATTTTTTAGATGCTATTTCTAGTGTTGCGTAAGAATCTGAGTATTTCTTCCACCACATTCGTCGAATGCCTTGTCATCATGTGTTGAAGTGAAACATCACATCTTGTACTGTAAAATTAGTTCACTGATATTTAATAATTGGTCAGTCATTTTTGGGTAAAATTCAGATTTTAAGGCCCAAATGCATTCTTAGTTTTGGTCTGTGAGATCTGTCGCATCAGCCTACCTGTCCTCAGTCAGCCTTTAAACTGCAGCACTGCTAATGTTTATCTCTAAAACACCAGCATGTTGTCTACTGTAAATCATTAAACACGTGATGGAAAGTTCACATGGCCCAAATACATAACACCCGAGCGTGATCATAACAAGTTATTAAAAGTGAGGGATGTCACGTCCTTGACTCCAGCAGGCCTCACTAAGCATAAAGCAGTACAGTTAATAAAGTCAAATTATCTCCGGTGAGACACGAATGGGTCCAACAGGAGGTGATATCAGAGTCCACAGAGCACACCAGTGATCATTAACTGGAGCAGAATCGAGCAATCGGAGCAAACGTGACTGGGCCTGCAGCCTCCAGCTGCCTGTCTGAGTGTGTCCTTGGATTAGTGTCTCTCTGCTCTGTCCCCCTCACACACTTTCTCACCACCGTCATCTGCAGAGAGATGCATGAGCTCAGTCTGCAGTGTCTGGTTGGCACTGGAGCCGCCGGGATGACCAGTTTAAGCAGGATTTCAGGATGATGTGGGTGATTGAATGCATAAATAAAGCCTGTCTGTGCTGTGCATGTCACTTGACCCCATTTACTTCTTAAGAGCTAGTGTTAATTTACAGTCTCATTTAACACAGTTACTATGGAGAGTTATGCAGGTTAATTATTACAGAATGACTGCAGCACATCAGATCAGTCAAAGCTGCAGGTATGTGTATTTACAGTACATTTGTATGTGGTTCATATGCTGCAGTTTAATACCTGCAATATGCAGAGGGCCAAAATGATGATTTAAGCTGAAAATATTACATTAAACTGCATTTTTGCGTAAGTAAATTAAAGATATTGGAATTGCAGAGACTGTAATCGAGCTGCAGGGTGGTTGTAAAGGCACTGCACCGTTAGAAAGGTTTTCCAATGTCGTGGGAAAACATGACCATGCAGTTTTTGCAGCGTGAGAGCGACCCAGTTAGAGGCCAGCTGACTGCGCAGGAGGTAAACACACACTTGTCTCGTGACTTTGCGGCAAATCTGGATTATAGCTGCAGTTAGACTCTTTCATAACGTTGCACACTGATGCATCCATAACTGTGCATGCGACACAATGACATATATCAGACATTTATCCTGATAACGTCATAACTGCACTGCGTCCTGCACAAAAGCAAATAACACACGGCAGATGATAACGCGCACGTGACGCACGAGCCTACCTTTCTCTTCTCAGGTGTGGCAAAGAAGTTTTCTTCTTCTCCTGCTGTTGGAGCAAACAGCCGTCCGTGTGTGGAGGAAGTGTTTAGACTGAGCTGCTGCAGTGTCTGACCTTGTTTACATGCCAGACTGACGGTCGGCTGCTCGGGAACGTTCGGTTTTCTCCGTCAGTGACGTAGGTGGTTTTATTGCGGACGAAGGGAGCGGCCATGTTTGTAAGGTGATGATGACGCTGTTACTGACGCAGGTGAAGGTTTATTTTGGTAGAACAAACAGATGGAGGAGAGGTTTAAATAAAACAGTTTAGCAGCTACAGTCAGTTCACACGTGGATTAATGTGTGGAGTAGTTATTATGAAAACAAGACGAGAAAATCTGTTGACCAACAGTTATTGTGGCCAAATATTACACAGAGCAAAATGTATGAAAACACCATCTTTTTTTGTATTTATTTATTTTTGGCAGGTGATGCTGGTACAAAAAAGGGGACAGAAAAATAAATAAATACATAAATAAATAAAAATGAAGAAAAACAAGTAAAATAGATAAATAAATACATTTAATCTTTTTTTTTTTTAAATCTCTCTCTCTCTCTCAAACACCGCCCCACCTCCAACCCCCTCTTTCTTCTCCTTAAATTCAATTTGATAAATCAAAACTTAAACAACATAGCAGAGGTTTCCCTTCTTCAGTCGCCCCCAGACCCTGGTGAGGGGGCTGACTGATGGAGGCCACCACCTGCTGCTCCTTTACCTGTATCCCCCTGAGACCCTGTGTCCTCATATGAGGACATCAAATGTTGGATTTACTTGACCTTATACTTCAGTCTACTTAACTTAGACCTGTTGTCCTTGTTCATGGACACTATTTTGTGACATCTAGTGGTAGTAAGAGCACGATACACTAATCCATGTAAAAAACAAAATGGCAGCCATCTCTGCCAAGTCAGTCTGCAGCCGATCCCAACACAAAAGTGGACAAGGTCCAAAACCTGATCACATTTTATGGTTGACACTTGTTTATTTATGATAAATAATGTTTGTGGTTTGATATGGCAACAAACTGAACCAGTTTTAGCAACAGTAACAAGATAAGACACTGTTAATTAGGAAGTATTCATTTATTGTTGTCTTGATTGAAGACATTAGGACTTAATTATGTTTTGTTTTTTTATACTTATCAGGTCCAACTGATCCAAAATAGCTAGGAGAAATTAAAAATGCGCACCAAACAGAAGTCCAGGTCTCAGGAGGATATAAGATAACTCCCAGACCCAGTGGGATGGGGTCTGTTCGGGAGGAAGTGTGCGTGTGTATGCATTCATCAAATCAAATGGTCCTTTTTACTTTTTATTTTACCACCCCTTTCTTTTACTTTTATTTCCCTGGCTCTCTAGGTAGGTGAGTGAGGTCAGGGTAGGGGTGATGGGGGAACGTCATCCATCTTTAAAGCCTTCTGCAATTTTTTTTTTTTGTACTGCAAACCCCTAAAATGTATGAAATCTAAATATGCAAACAAACTGCTCAACTGTGTAGAAATATACAAATTAACAGACCCTGAAAAATAATGATTTTCTCTCAAATGAAAACCAAACTTTGTTTTATATTATTTATGTTGTATTATTTATAATTAGCATCTTTATTCATTTATTTTTCTGTCATATATTTTATTTTTCCTTAATTTTGGCTGACATCCTTTTTTTCTTTCTTTTTTTTCTACTCACTTTCATGCCCATTTACTTTGATAAAGTTTTTCAAAATCTACAAAGCACACAGTCACAAACTGACAGTACACAAACATCAATTTGACATTACGAACACTGAAAAAATAAATTAACAGATGATAAAATACATTGGCACGTAACAATGCAAATAAAAATGAAACTAATGAAATGAATTAGCACACTACAAAAATGTTGGGGAAAAAGATAGGGTAGTCTTATTCACAAGTGCACGGTCTATTATAACACTGGTGTGGTTAAAATAAAGAGAACATGCAGACAGTCATTTAATGATATGGGATGTGAGATTCTCCATATAGTTAATAAAAGGTTGCCATACATTATAGAAAGAGTCTTGTGCTTTAGTGAGTAAGGTATTTTCTCCAGAGGTATGCAGCTGTTCACTTCTGAGAGCCACAACCCAACAGGTGATGGCAGATCTGACCTCCACCTCGTTGCATTTTTAGGCACTAGCCAATAGGATCTCTGTAAGCTTGACGGAATAGCTATGTCTGATTTGAATTTAAGAGGTTGCCCAGAAGGCATACCTCTGGATCCACTGAAAGTGACTCCAGATGTGGATAAGGCATCACAGATCCCCTGCCAGAAGCCTTGTAGTTTACCACACTGCCAGGTGGAGTGAAGGAAAGTGCCCTCAGGTGGACCTCATGTAGAGCCAAGGGGTGAGACATTGGGGTTAAACCCATGAAGCCTGGAAGATGTGAGGTAAGTCTGCTGAAGAAAGTTGAACTGAATTAATATATATCTTGAATTCAGTGTACAAATAACACTATTTTCTAATTCTATACATGTTCATGCATCAGTAATAATAATCCTATAGTTATGTAATAATATAAACACTTTGGCTTTTAATTCATTAAAACCTAAGTAATATTTTTAATGCAGGACTTTTACATGTGCCTGCAATGTTGTATTTCTACTTTATTAACCTAAGGTATCAGAATGCTGCCAGTAATGCAGCCAAACTGAAACTGATGATGGCATCTTAAATTTACTCCTGACACATGTTCACACTGATGTTAACATAGATTACTGCCCCCTTCTGGCTTAATGATAGATTTGATATGTGAAACGTTAACACAGGGAATAGAGGTGTAGATATAAAGGCAGTATGGTTGCACTGGGGCCCCTGGGGTGGAGGGGTCCGTACAGAGAGCGAGCCCTTCCAAGCGATTCAGCCTGCCACCTTGGAAATATACCTGTGTTCAAAGGTAAATGATAATAGAAGAATATTTTTAATTTAAAAATGGTACTTAATTACTTTCTTTTATATTTTTGTCAGATATGCAGTGATGATTGTTGGGTAATATGTATCTTGATCTTGTTCTTGTTGTCTTCGTTGTGCCACTGACAAGGAACATTGTAGGTCCACAGCTTATTTCTAATTTAAAGGTAAGGCTCGTATAATTAGTGTTTATGTCATTGAATGTGTTTGAATTAGCCAAAGATATTCAGATTTTGACAGGAAATGAAAAAACATTTGTCTTCCTCTAATAGATTAAAATACGACTGGCACAATATCAGATTTTCACAATTATTGTGGCCAAAATTGTTCATGAAAACAATATTACTGTGATATCTATATTAAATACTACTACTACTAATAATAATAATAATAATAATAATAATAATAATGATGATAATGCTATCATTAAAATGTATCTTTAGCTTTGTCTATTGTGCGTTTTGTGTCTTTGTTTTTTTAACATGATATGATCATTACATTTTTAAATGTTTTTAATATTTTTTTATGGGGTACTTATCCATAATCAGTGTATTACATACAGTAGATGTCAGTCAGCACGCTCCCAGTTTGGAGAGGCCGGCTGGAGTCTGACAGAGAAGCTGAGCGATGTACTGCTGTGGAGGGGTCAGCAACAAAACTTATTTTAGCCACATAAAAAAAATCAATATGAGTTTAAGTGTGTGCTATATTGGGAGTATTGTCAACATTTTATCTTTCCGTTAGACAGCCTCCTCTGATGGGGAAGACACTATTGGCTTCACTTCCCCACAGATGCTTTTGTCAAAGTCACCAGACTCCATTGACAAAAACAGTAATTTAACCTTGTTGAACACAGGAGCTGCTGGTCTACCGCTGCTTTGATTGGTTAGTTAGTTTGTGTTATTGTGTGACTTTGGTGAATCCAAATGAACCCTTTCAAACACTGAAGTCACACAATAACGCAAAGAAACTAACTCCTCGAGGCAGCAGTGAACCAACAGCTCCTGTGTTCTGCAGTGTTAAATCACTGTTTTTCTCAATGGAGTCTGGCTGTGAAGAGAGTGATATAACCACCTGATTTTCCCCATGAGAAATCATTGTCTGACAATGAGGTTAAGCACTGAAAATACTCTAAATTAAGCATGCACTTAAATGAATGTTGACCCCTCCACAGCAGCATATTGCTCAGCTTCCATGTCAGACTCCGGCCTGCTTCTTTTAAGTGGGTGTGTGCTGACTGACATCTACTGTGTGTTATACACTGTCCATAGATAAGTGCTCCATTATGTCAAAAAATCCAACTTATCCCTTTAACACCAACACCAGTATATTATGACAGTCCTACAGTGCAAAACATATTTTTTATTAGACAAGGGTGCCAGAGATGAACAGGACAGCACAGTTCGTGGACTAATATGAGACTTGTGTTTAATTATGGGAATTTTAGAGCTTCACAAACACAGACATCTTTGTCTTGTTAGTCAAAGAGAATGACTGCTGACACTATCCTGCCTGCAGGCTACACTGCCTGTGGACCTCGACTTGGCTTTCAATTTAAATTACCCATATTAACATGAAACATGGTCCACTCTGATCACACATGATCCACTGGTAAAAAAAGATATTAACAAAAAATGTTCTTGATCTACTGAGAACTAAAAACACGTTCTTCATTTTAATAGTGTTCTTAAATGCTCCCCACACCTCACTGTGAAATGAGAAGAAACAGCAAAGTAAATGTGATTGAGGCTCATTAGATATTGAGAACATATGTGACAATACATTTTAAGAATCTTGTTTATCCATTTTCTTTCTAATCTTTTCTACCACTGTGGCAAATTTCTAATAATGTGCAGTCTCATTATTACATTGCCACAGCTTATTTTTGAATCTTAACAGTGCTAGCTGAAGCGCTGACAGAAAAAGATCATAAGAGCTGCAAAAAGACATTCAAGGAGCTTCAATTAAAAACAGGGTGAAACAAGGGTCAGACGTTTCTCTGCAAATTAATTTAACAAGTATGAGAACATAGAAAAAAAGCCGAGGAGGAATTAGTTGGTAAAAAGTCTCCTTTTGATTTTTCCTTTAGTGTCTCTTCTTACGCAAACTCACACAGTCCTGGAAATGTAACAGCACTATCAGAGGCCAGCCACACAGTGAGCGGCACTGCAGCTGTTTGTACCTGCTGATCTTCTCATGTCTGTTAAATATTCATAAAGTGCCACTGCTGTATAATTAGAATAGTCAATCAACAAAACAATAAAAGTATTTATTACACTTGTTTTCAGAAATAACGAGGAGTCAATCATTTTTCTTTTCAATAAATACAGAGCATGACAATGTGCAGGACAAACATTTGGCATGTGTTCATGGTAGATTTCAGAGAATAAAAAACAAAGCAGGTCTCGACATGGAACTTGGTATTTCTTCGTTGTTTTCATTTCACAGTCACTCCGCTTCACTCGGCACCTCCAAGCCTTTTTTTTTAAGATCAGAACAAAGAAATCAATGTTTCTGTCCTGGCTATAAGAAAGAGAGAAATCATAGAGAGTCTCATCTGCCTTAAAGGGACAGTTCACCTCAAAATAAAAAATACATATTTTTCTTTTTACCTGTAGCACTATTTAAGACTCTAGGTAGTTTTGGTGTGAGTTGCAGAGTGTTGGAGATATCACTCAAATCTTTTAAATACAATAGAACTAGAAGGCGCTCAGCCTGTGGTGCTCAAAGCCCCAAAAACATATATCTGAAAAACTCAACAGCAATGTCTCTTTACAGAAATCATGACCTGTTTACTCAAGATAATCAACAGACTTTGTTGTGAGCAGTTTCATGTAGGAACTATTTTCTTTCTACCAATCTACACCCACCAACTGTATCACTGTAGAAGGAGGCGTGCATCTACTGCTAGCTCACCTAGCATCACTGAGCTAGCTTTTTTTTCCCTTAAGAGTCATGGGAGTGCACCACACACACCTCCTGATGAGGACACACAAGTGTTAGTAGCTCAAACAAACCCAACAGAAAGAGGAAAATACTTAAAAAAAAACTGCGTGGTTGTGACACTATTACTGCAATATCATAATTCCCACTTTCCTCTTTGTTAAGTTTAGGAGCACTGATACATGACGACACATCACTAGAACAACTACAAACAAGTTGAACATGAGCAGAATCTGTGCAAAAACTGAATTAGGGTGTAAATCAGAACAAGTGAATGTGATCCAAGGGGTGATCTTAGTGGTAATGGTAGTATTGGTAGTACTGATAAAGGCCTTTCATCCAAAGACCTTTTGATTCAGAGTCTGTAGACTTGTTCAGTTGCTGCTAACGCCATTAGAGCAATCAAACAAAAACACTTCCGCAAAAGGCAACAGAAACAATAACCAGTGTTTACTGAGAAAAACTGAGTGTATCGAAAATATCTTTATACAGAGTTGTCACTGTGCAGTTGTAATTACCTTTATAAGACAAGGAAATGATCTCAGTTAACAATGAAGACCATAAAATTATCTGATCTAGGGTACAGTGTTTAGGAAACTAGAGCTAACTGAGTTAACGTTACAGCTCAGCTGAGGAGGACACCATTAATGTTTAAATCTTGTGCTGTCACGAGCACTAGACTCTCGTCCATGAGTAGATGCAGGCTTTCTTCTGTGCTGCGATACGGTTGGCAAGTGTAGTTTGGTAGAAAGAAAACAGTTCCTACATGAAACTGCTCAAAACAATGTCTGTAGATTATCTAGAGTAGCTGGGTCATGATTTCTGGAAAGAGACACTGATGTTGAGTTTTCCAAATGTATTTTTTGGTGCTCTGAGCATGACAAGCCAAGTGCTATCTAGTTCCACTAAATCTGAGAGAAGGCAGACATCTTTATGGCCCATATCTCTGACACTTGGCAACTCACACCAAAACAATCTAGACTGATAAACAGCACTACAGGTGAGAGGAGAAATATGTATTTTTGATTTTGGGTGAAGCGTTCCATCAACATAAAAAATAAGGGGACAAAAAGCAAACATGCATTTGTTGTAATGTCTTACATAACTTCATGAAAGGCACTCTCATTAGCACCTTTTAAAATTCTCCCTCTCCCAGGCTGAACCATGAGCTGTGTGGCGGTATGGCTCGGCCTCGGCAGGGCACAGAAACAAACAGATTACTGATAACTTTACAAACCAGACAGTGAGGTCTCAATTCAGGGGCTGAAGCCTTCGAAGACCAATTGTGTCACATTGGCGCGACCAAGGCTGTCCCATTTGAAGGCTCCTTCAAATGCAGCCAAGAAATATGGCCTTCTTTCCCAGAACGTAGCTAGCTTTTCTCATCAAGATCAGCTGGTTGCTAGGTGACAGGAACGCCAATGGGTCGGGTGTGAACAACTGCTGGTGCAACCAGGAAATACTCCACAGACCAGACCATCCCATTTTGGAGACTGTTTGGTTTGGCTGATGCGGTCTTCAAAGGACTCTGCCGATGTAGACCACGAAGGCCGCATCCTTCAAAGGCTGCAGACCCTGAACTGAGACACGAGTGTTCACTAACGCAGTGGTTCCCAACTGGTCCAGCCACCAGGTCCAGATTACTCTTAAGTCATTAGTTCAAGGTCCACACAGTTTAATATATTAAGCGTCATACTTGCGTTTGGCCACATTGTTGAACTAGTTTGCTGTCTCTGTAAAGTAGCCGTCCATTAATCATTCAATTGACAGCAAGAAATGGCACTTCAAAATAAAAGCCTTGTGCCAGAAATTGAACGTATTTAAAAATAAGGTGTGTTTTGTACAAACTTGTCACATTCATTCATTCAGAATAGACCCGCGACCCACTTTCGGACCAGGACCCACCAGTTGGGAACCACTGACCTATCAGAGTATAACCAACAAAATAATAGTGGTTTCCCTTTTTGGTTTAAGTCCTATAGTCCTCAAATTTCTTTTTCAAGATGTACCAGCCACCTCAGTCAATGTAAATATCCAGTGATTCTCTAAAATTCATCAGCATGTACAGTAACAAAGTGTTTTAACATTCAAACGTGCCAAGCCAAAGGTGTCCTTTCCTGAAGCTCCTCTTTGGTTGCTCCTTCATCAGCCGTCTCTCAACATAAACTCAATCTTGAGGTATCTGAATCAGCTTGTGTGAAGGATTCAGTCTTCAACTTGTCTTGTGTTCTTTTTCAACTGTATATAAAGCAATCACGTGTCCGTCACATTCATGAACCAGCTTGAGAAGCTTGCTCGGTAATCACACAGGGAGAACAGTGCTGTTGGTGTCAGAGTTGACCGGATGAGGTGTGTCGGGCCCCGTGTTGGTGTAGATGCTCTGAGGAGGACAGACCTCTAGACTGGATGGGAAGATGTTGTACGGCAGCTCCATAGACTGGCGAATACTCTCTTCATATGTGGGAGGAGGCTGCAGAAAAACAAGACAGAAGTTTTAATCAATTCTGAATATACACCATTTTATGAGGTACACCTGTAAATTGTTATGCAATCAGCTGTTCTGCTATAATGTTTATGTTTCTGATGCCTGTATTGTTCAGTTTTTTTGACACAATCATGATGTTGATGAGTGTTAATCGGTCGGGATGAGAGTCAGCACCCCGAAATCTGAGGCCATGGGAGGGAGTTGCTGCCTCACGAGTGAGGGTAGAATGGAGCCTGAGATGGATCGGCGGTTTGGTGCGGCGCTGCACCAGACCGTTGTGGCAAAGAGGGAGCTGAGCCTGAAGGTGAAGCTTTCGATTTATTGGTCCATCTACGTCCCAACCCTCACCTATGGTCATGAGCTCTGGGTAGTGACTGAAAGAATGAGATTGCGGATACAAACAGCCGAAATGAGTTTCCTCCATTGGCTGACTGGGCTCATCCGGAGGGAGCTCGGAGTAGAGCAGCTGTTCCCTCACTTCGAAAGGGGTCAGTTGAGGTGGTTCGGGCATCTGATCAAGATGCCTTCTGGGCACCACCCATTAGAGGTGTTTCAGGCACATCCAACTGGTAGAGGGCCCTATTTGTTTCACTTTCAGTGCTTCCAACAGTGTTGTTTCTAGCAGTGGCACACAGCTGTTTTCATAGTACTCTACCTGCTCAGCACCAAAAAGCAGACAGGCAAAGTTAGAAATTAGTTGGTGAACACAGTGAAGCATTCAGTGGCTAAAGAGCCAGATATATCTCTCAGAAGACTTTATCTTTTTAAACAGATCTCTTCATATGTATGCAGCATCTGTAGGCGACAGGACAAGACTTTGGTATTGGAAGCATTCTCATTTCAGTTAGTAGTCTGAGTGGCATTGACCAATCACGCTTGAACAGCAGGTAAACTGTCCGTGCCGGCATACAGTTTCGGAACCTATCGGCTATCGTCTGATGCTGAGTTAGCTTCATATTAGCTTTATTAGAATTTATCTGTATCCATATGCAGATATCTATTTATAGAAATTAACCGAAATGACCAACACACGGAAGAGCAAGTATTGGCCATGATATCTGCTAGCTTCGCTGGATCAGTTCAAAATATTGGCCTTCTCCCCCTCACACTCTATCGTTGTCGGATGATAGCCAAACAGAGCGAATAGAGAGTGAACATTGGATATAAAGCCCTGAGAGACCAAATTGACAGTTGACTGCTGGTCAATGTTAGGCCGATGATGAATGTCCGTGGCCCTCTTCACTGTGGTGTGTCCCACACTGTTGGCCCTTGTCGGTGCAAACTGGTCTTTATCCCCGCTGATTCTGCCAATGAATCAGAGCCTGCCGGTGAATCTGATTGGCAGTTCAGCTCAGCATACATGAAGAGAAATGGAAGTGAGGAAAGTAAACAAAAAGCTAAAGTCAAGAGGGAGGGAGACCAAAACAAACTTGTTACATGAGGTAAGAGTATTTTCCGTTAGCCATTTTGCAGAAATGTTTCGTAATGGTTTGTGTTGTTGTTGCCGAGACATAGGCAACATCAGGCACAGCAGGAAGCCTTTGTCGCTGCTAGTTCTCTGAAGTCGGTTTGGTGTAACTGGGCCTTTACATTCATCTGACTGAAGGAAAAACTACCCTAAATGATGATAATGTCTCTCTGTATCTGCTGGATGTTTCAATAGGCATCATTTTGCTTATATGTCCGTCATGATATTAATGGCAATATTGTGTTTAGATCTTGTTGCACTGCCCCAAATGGCAAAAAGTGCAAGTTTTAACAAAGACTTGAAATTAAAAGTTTCATTGGGAATGAGGTACAATTCAATACGACACAATATATGAACTTGCTGCTCACTTGGTAGCGCAGAGTTCTCATATCGGGATCCTTATAGAGATTTCTTATACTTTTTCCAACTTTAATGGAGCGCTTCCTCTCTTGCTAGAGGACACTGTCCTTGCTACCTGTCTAGTCGACACAACAGTATAATCACTTAAAGTGATAACCACAAAATTCTTCAGCATGGACCGAAAATGTTATTTCCCAGGATGAAAGTGCTGCTGAGAAAACATCCTGAGGTCTGATATCTATCCCTAAAAAATAAGTGGAACATGTTTGTATTTACATTACCAATTAATATCGTCCGCCTGGAACATATTTTTCTCCAGTGGATTATCTTTCTGATCACATCTGGCAGATTCACACTCCCCCGACTGGGTCTTCTTATCTTTTAATTGCTTGGGGACCCTCGGGCGACAGGAGCAACCCTACAACCCTGCCCTCTGTGTGATACAGACACCACACACACACACACCAGGCCGCAAAGTTTTACTACTACCCTGCCTCTGGCTGTGGGACAGACAGGTTTAAATTAAGGGGCCATCAGCTGAACTCCCAGCACAGTCTAAAAGGGGGGAAGGAGGTTTTTCAGTGACTGGTGATGGGTTGACTGGAAATTACCGTGCGTGAATGTGCTCTCTTTGTGTGTGTGTGTGTGTGTGTGTGTGGGAGATGGGCAGCCATGCTAAGGACTGTTTAATTAAGGAAAAAAAAGGGGAGGTCAAAGAAGAAAAAAACAGTAGAAGACAGGAGCACAAAGCTGCATTCCCGGGCCCTGTTTGCACTCAGGATGCAGGCTTTAATTATGTTTGATGTGCCTTTTTCTCATTACCTTGTTTGCTCAAGCGTTGTGCGAGTCAAAAGCTCAGCGAAAGATCAACACGGTAAAACCTTGAAACGCGGCCGCCAGCACAATTCAGCAGCGAGCATTAGATGAGCTGATAGCGCATCCTGTTTACTGCACTCTGAATACAATCTAATCTTTGAACAAGCTCTTGTTACAATATTGTATGACGGCGAGGTCATAATAGAAAGAGCCAGCTTCTTATTATCTCCATTCATTGTGAAACTACAGATGAGGAGCCTTTATAATAAGACGAGTTTATATGAGCTTTGGCATTCTCTGAGACTGTAATAGGAGTCAAATATCCTCTCTGTTCCCATGGAT